>OY776276.1:76412276-76429776 GCA_963675445.1 Linnaemya vulpina | reverse complement strand
ATCATTATCATTATCACCATTATCATTATCATTATCATTATCATTATCATTATCATTATCATTATCATTATCATCATTATGATTATCATTATCATTATCATTATCATTATCATTATCATTATCATCATTATCATTATCACCATTATCATTTTCATTATCATTATCATCATTATGATTATGATTATGATTATCATTATCATTATCATTATCATTATCATTATCATTATCATTATCATTATCATTATCATTATCATTATCATTATCATTATCATCATTATCATTATCATTATCATTATCATTATCATTATCATTATCATTATCATTATCATTATCATTATCATTATCATTATCATTATTATTATTATCATTATTATTATTATCATTATTATTATTATCATTATTATTTTTATCATTATCATTATTATTATCATTATCATTATTATTATCATTATTATTATTATCATTATTATTATTATCATTATTATTATTATTATCATTATCATTATCATTATTATTATCATTATCATTATTATTATCATTATTTTTATTATCATTATTATTATTATCCGGATAAGAATCGGTTGGAGACGGTGCAGGGTTAGGCTAGCTGAAGATGTCAAGCGCTGCTATAGGTGCTTCGCAACTGGCCATGTGCAGTGGCAATGCAAGGGACCAGACAGGAAAGGAAAAGATATCTGCATCCGGTGTGGAGAAACCGGCCACAAAATGCAGACATGCGTGAAATTACCGAAGTGCTGCATATGCTTGGAGAGCGGAAAGACGACGCTAGATCCCCTACCCGGATCGAAGAAATGTCCCAACGGTAAAGCACAAACGCGATGAGGATATTACAACTCAATATGCATAGGGGAAAAACTGCAAACGATATGTTACCACAGATGGCCATGGAATTGAAAGTGGACGTAGCCATCATAAGCGAACAATACGGCGAAATCTTGAACGGATACTGGAATGAGGACGAAACGGCAACGGCGGCAATATGGCTACCATCGATGACCAGACCCAATCGCAGCGGTCACGGCAAAGGAGAATGTTTTGTATGGGTACAGCTCGACGATATTACTGTCATTAGTTGCTATCTCACACCAAGTGATGCCATCAGGGATTTTGAAAGGAAGCTCGACGAATTGGAGGACAGAATAATGACCATAGGTGGCAAATTCATCGTTGCCGGCGACTTCAACGCGAAGGCGATGGAGTGGGGTATGCGTTCAACGAACTCCAGAGGCAGAAGAATTCTTGACATGGCGGCAAGAACCGGCCTCGTCATTGCAAATGTTGGAAATACCCCAACATTTAGACGCCCGGGCTGTGATGGAACCATACCCGATATAACACTTGTATCGGAGGGCATCCTAAACAGGATCCTGAACTGGCAAGTACTGGAGGAATATACGGGTAGTGATCACCAATACATCTTCTATACCTTGGAAACAGCGGGTACAAGGAATATTGGACGACAAAGAATGCATGCGTGCAGGTGGAACGTAGGAAAACTGAACAAGATCTTGCTAACTGAGGAAATAAACCGCAGACTGGATGCCGAAAACATAACAGAAAGTGCAGCGACGATAGTGAATCGTGTTATGAACGAGATTCGACACTGCTGTAACAAAGCGATGCCAAGAGTTAATGGAACTGGACCAAACAGAAGAGCAGTATACTGGTGGAGCGAGGAAATTGCTGAGGTAAGGGCTAATTGCCTACGGTGCAGGCGCCGGTACACAAGAGCAAAACGACATGGAACTGCGAACGCGGAGGAGCAAGCATATAAAAACGCTCGAACTGCTCTTCGGAAAACCATTGCGGACAACAAGCGCAGGTTATGGGAGGAATTGAGAGCCGACATCAACCAGAACCCCTGGGGGCTGGGCTATAAAATTGTCATGCGGAAACTGGGCAAAAGAGGGCCTCTGACAGAAATGGATGAGGAAACAATGAAAAACATTGTGACAACTCTGTTCCCAACCCACGAAATTCGCAGTGAAGAGACCTTCAGAGGCGATGACCAAGTCATCGAATTCACAATAGAGGAACTTCAAATCGCAGCGTCAAGCCTTAAAAATAATAAGGCTCCCGGCCCTGATGGAGTACCAGCGGAAGTAATGAAGGAAATCGCGAGCAAACGTCCTGAAATACTCCTCAGAATGTATAATAGCTGCCTGAGAGAGGGTACGTTTCCTAGAGTGTGGAAAAGGCAACGGCTGGTACTGATAGACAAGGGCAAAGGGGATACAACGTCGCCATCTTCGTATAGGCCCCTGTGCATGCTCGAAACGGCAGGAAAGCTTTACGAGAAGCTGATAAAGCCACGCTTGCAAAGGAGCCTCCAATTAAATGGAGGACTTTCGGATCGACAGCATGGCTTTCACTCCGGAAGATCGACTATAGGAGCCCTACGAGAAGTAACTGACACCGTTTATACTACACAGCGAAGGAACCACTACAGTAGGCCAGTAGTTCTGTTGGCGACACTGGACGTTAAGAACGCCTTTAGCAGTCTGAGATGGTGCGATATCATGCATGCCTTGGGCCAGAAATTCGCCATACCACAGTACCTTAGAAGAGTAATAAATGATTACCTTAAGGAAAGTGCTTATCTACAACACAAGCAATGGGATACGAAGAGTCAACGTGACGTCGGGAGCGGCACAAGGCTCCATATTGGGCCCGGACTTATGGAACATTACGTACGACGAGATACTGCGCATTGAAATGCCACCAGATGCATTTCTAGTTGGCTATGCGGACGACATAGCGGCAGTCATTACGGCAAGAGATGTGAGTGAAGCAGAACGCAGACTCAGACAAGTCATGATCAGAGCCAGAACATGGTTAAACGAGCACGGACTACAGCTGGCGATGCAGAAGACGGAGCTTCTGCTGCTCACTACACGCCAAATACCGACAGAGGTGAACATGAGGATAGAGGATGAGGTTATACGCACGAAAGCATACATCGAGTATCTGGGCGTTAGGCTGGATTCAAAGCTCACATACGCGGAGCAGCTGAAACAAGCAACGACAAAGGCAGCGAAAGTAACGGCACAGCTTAGCAGACTAATGGCGAACACTGGAGGACCAATTTCCAGCAAACGCAGGCTTCTTATGGAGGTAAACAACAGCAGACTTCTCTACGGATGTGAAGTATGGGCTGACACGCTAAAAGTGAAGCAGAGGGCTAAAAGTCTGCCGGCCGCGCAGAGGACAGCCGCACTTCGGGTATCATCCGCATATCGTACGGTATCAGGGCCCGCTGTGTTGGTAATAGCCAGCATGATCCCCATAGATCTACTGGCACTGGAGCGCAAGCGAATATGGGAGATGAAATCGAACCATTCCGGACCATCAGAGAATGCGAGAGAAAGTACTATTTTCGAGTGGAACAGACAGTGGAACGTGGCAACTTGTGGAAGATGGACGGCAAGACTTATCCCGGATATTAGCAGATGGATAAACAGGAAATGCGGCGAGCTAAATTACTACCTAACCCAGCTGCTATCTGGCCACGGTTACTGCCGCAAATATCTTCACAGAATGGGCAAATGCAACACGGTCTTTTGTGTGTATGAAGGCACAGAAGTTGCTGACGACGCGGAGCATACGTTCTTTGCCTGTATGCGCTGGGCGACCGAACGAGAAACGCTAAAGGAACAAGTAGGCCAATTCACTGCCGAGAACTTGATTGAAAAGACGACCACTGATCAGACCCATTGGAACGCCGTGGCTAACTACTGCGAACGGATCCTACGGGCTAAGAAAATAGATCTGGATGATGTGATCAATGTGGAGAGGGTTACCTTTGCCAATGCGGAACCTGGACGCAGGACAACGGAGAATACGGCCTAATGCCGAAAATGGGACCACCCCGAAGTAATGCTGACGCGGTTCCGGGGTGGATTTGTTCCCAGACGAGGAAAGAAGGCGGGTTTTTGGTCGGTATGCCAATGGCGAATCCGACATATCACGATTGGCGACGGCCATCGTGAAGGCATAAAGCCTTTTCCCACCTTATCCGCAAAAAAAAAAAAAAAAAAAAAAAATTATTATTATCATTATTATTATTATAATTATTATCATTATCATTATTATTATTATCATTATTATTATTATCATTATTATTATTATTATTATCATTATTATTATTATCATTATTATTATTATCATTATTATTATTATCATTATTATTATTATCATTATTATTATTATCATTATTATTATTATCATTATTATTATTATCATTATTATTATTATCATTATTATTATTATCATTATTATTATTATCATTATTATTATTATCATTATTATTATTTTCATCATTATTATTATCATCATTATTATCATTATTATTATTATCATTATTATTATTATTATAATCATTATTATCATTATTATTATTATCGTTATTATTATTATCATTATTATTATTATCATTATTATTATTATCATTATTATTATTATCATTATTATCATTATTATTACTATCATTATTATTATTATCATTATTATTATTATCATTATTATTATTATCATTATTATTATTATCATAATTATTATCATTATTATTATTATCATTATTATTATCATTATCATTATCATTATCATTATCATTATCATTATCATTATCATTATCATTATCATTATCATTATCATTATCATTATCATTATCATTATCATTATCATTATCATTATCATTATTATTATCATTATCATTATTATTATCATTATTATTATCACTATTATTATTATCATTATTATTATTATCATTATTATTATTATCATTATTATTATTATTATTATTATTATTATTATTATCATTATTATTACTATTATCATTATTGTTATTATCATTATTATTATTATCATTATTATTATTATCATTATTATTATTATCATTATTATTATTCCGAGTGGAGTTATTCCAGTCTCCCATCGGACGCGTCCCCAGGTGGCGGATAGGGGAACTCTCGGCAGATCTATCAGATTTGCAGGGAAGGTGGGAAATAAAATACCACCCGTGGACCAAAACTGGACGGCCGATCATCATGCCTGGTGCGGCTGCTGATAATCGAAATGGACCGAATATAGCAAACGGTACTGATTTATGATACGGACTTGGTGCTATGGGCTGACGGTTGCAGTATTCTGACATCTTAGTAGGCGGGGCGACACTTAGCTGAAACGGCTGTTGGGCCAATGCTGCTACCGCCTCCGTCCCGTTAAAACTGTGGCAAGGCTCCGGGTACGTTCCGACCACATTGCCACTGAGGTGGTGGTATGGGTGCAGTTGAGAGTACTCCTGCTTTTTGTGCCGAGATCCTGGCTCTGAACATAGGCTCCCATAAGGACCTATGTCAACCCTCGCGTGGACCTCACTGCTTGCAAAGGGACCCTCGGGGATCGTTCGAGGCGACCGTACAAAAGTGGAAGGATAGCGGCTCGGAGCGGGGACCCAAATAGAGAAGAAATGATTAAAAGAACACCCCCAAAAAATTTGACAAATACGATAGAAAACGAAAAAGGAGCAGAAGAAAAAAGCGCGCGCTCGTGTTTCCAGAAGAGCAGTAGGATTCTCCGGTCGCCTACATTGATGGAAGAGGCAGCTATTGCCACCCCAACGATGGTTACGGCTGACAAGGGCACTCCCAACTTGTCTGGAGAAGCAGTGGAAACACCACTTACGACAGCGAAGGGCACTCAGGGAACCAAAACATATGCGAACATATTAAGACTACCGGAGAGTTCACCACGCCAGGAGTATATCCTGAAAATGAAAAGAAACGAGGAGGAAGCTCTTGAAAAGTGCAAGAATGTTTTGAGGAAAATACGACAGGCCATGGCGAAGCAACGGAATATTAGTATGGACGTCAAAAACGGTATCTCGGGGCTAGAGGAACTCATCGACGTGACCACCCAGTACCGACGCAACTGGAAGACAGTCGAATCTGAGGCGCAGAAACCCAAAACAGTGGATATAAATGCGACATCTGCAAAACGCAGTGCTACGAGCCCAGCTGGAAAAAGGCCCGAGAAGAGGCCAAGAAGTAAAACGAGCCGGACCACAGCTACAAAGACCCCTAACGAAGTAGCCCCAGTGGTAAAAGAATCAGCCAAAACAAACACGACGACGCGGGAGAAAAGAGGACCTAATGTAAGGGTACGACCAGAAGCTATAATTGTTCGTCCTGCAGAAGGCCATAGTTTTGCAGAAGTCCTGAGGAATATGAGATGCGTGGTAAGGCCAGAAGAGACTGACGTAGAGGTTCGAGCCATAAAGAAAACAAAAGCGGGAGCTATCCTCGTGGAAATCGGAAAAGGAGGAAAAAAAGCACAATTCTGCGACGCCATCAAGGGTGCCCTCAAGGATACAGCGGAGGTGAAAGACTTGAGACCACAAGTCACTATTGAGGTACGGGATCTGGATCTATTCTCCACAAAAGAGGAAATAGTAGCTGCCCTGGAAGAGGCGATGGACTTATCAAAGGATGACATGCACGTCCGACTTACAGAGGCAAATGATCGCGAACAAAGGAGAGCGTTCGTATCGATCCCCGCATCTACATCCAGCAAAATTCTGGAGGCCCGCCGGATAAGAATCGGTTGGACACGATGCAGGGTTAGGCTAGCTGAAGACGTTAAGCGCTGTTATAGGTGCTTCGCAACTGGCCATGTGCAATGGCAATGCAAGGGACCAGACAGGAAAGGAAAAGAGATATGCATCCGGTGCGGAGAAACCGGCCACAAAATGCAGACATGCGTGAAATCACCGAAGTGCTGCATTTGCTTGGAGAGCGGAAGGACGACGCTAGATCACCTACCCGGATCGAAGAAATGTCCCAACGGTAAACCACAAACGCGATGAGAATATTACAACTCAATATGCATAGGGGAAAAACTGCGAACGATCTGTTACCACAGATGGCCATGGAATTGAAAGTGGACGTAGCCATCATAAGCGAACAATACGGCGAAATCTTGAACGGATACTGGAATGAGGACGAAACGGCAACGGCGGCAATATGGCTACCATCGATGACCAGACCCCATCGCAGCGGTCATGGCAAAGGGGAATGTTTTGTATGGGTACAGCTCGACGATATTACTGTTATTAGTTGCTATCTCACACCAAGTGATGCCATCAGGGATTTTGAAAGGAAGCTCGGCGAATTGGAGGACAGAATAGTGACCATTGGTGGCAAATTCATCGTTGCCGGCGACTTCAACGCGAAGGCGATGGAGTGAGGTATGCCTTCAACGAACTCCAGAGGCAGAAGAATTCTTGATATGGCAGCAAGAGCCGGCCTCGTCATTGCAAATGTTGGAAATACCCCAACATTTAGACGCCCGGGATGTGATGGAACCATACCCGATATAACACTTGTATCGGAGGGCATCCTAAACAGGATCCTGAACTGGCAAGTACTGGAGGAATATACGGGTAGTGATCACCAATACATCTTCTATACCTTGGAAACCGCGGGTACAAGGAACATTGGACGACAAGGAACGCGTGCGTGCAGGTGGAACGTAGGAAAACTGAACAAGATCTTGCTAACTGAGGAAATAAACCGCAGACTGGATGCCGAAAACATAACAGGAAGTGCAGCGACGATAGTGAATCGTGTTATGAACGAGATTCGACACTGCTGTAACAAAGCGATGCCAAGGGTTAATGGAACTGGACCAAACAGAAGAGCAGTATACTGGTGGAGCGAGGAAATTGCTGAGCTAAGGGCTAATTGCCTACGGTGCAGGCGCCGGTACACAAGAGCAAAACGACATGGAACTGCGAACGCGGAGGAGCAAGCGTATAAAAACGCTCGAACTGCTCTTCGGAAAGCCATTGCGGACAACAAGCGCAGGTTATGGGAGGAATTGAGAGCCGACATCAACCAGAACCCCTGGGGGCTGGGCTATAAAGTTGTCATGCGGAAACCGGGCAAAAGAGGGCCTCTGACAGAAATGGATGAGGAAACAATGAAAAACATTGTGACAACTCTGTTCCCAACCCACGAAATCCGCAGTGAAGAGACCTTCAGCGGCGATGACCAAGTCACCGAATTCACAATAGAGGAACTTCAAATTGCAGCGTCAAGCCTTAAAAATAATAAGGCTCCCGGCCCTGATGGAGTACCAGCGGAAGTAATGAAGGAAATCGCGAGCAAACGCCCTGAAATACTCCTCAGAATGTATAATAGCTGCCTGAGAGAGGGTACGTTTCCTAGAGTGTGGAAAAGGCAACGGCTGGTACTGATAGACAAGGGCAAAGGGGATACAACGTCGCCATCTTCGTATAGGCCCCTGTGCATGCTCGACACGGCAGGAAAGCTTTACGAGAAGCTGATAAAGCCACGCTTGCAAAGGAGCCTCCAATTAAATGGAGGACTTTCGGATCGACAGCATGGCTTTCGCTCCGGAAGATCGACTATAGGAGCCCTACGAGAAGTAACTGACACCGTTTATACTACACAGCGAAGGAACCACTACAGTAGGCCAGTAGTTCTGTTGGCGACACTGGACGTTAAGAACGCCTTTAACAGCCTGAGATGGTGCGATGTCATGCATGCCTTGGGCCAGAAATTCGCCATACCACAGTACCTTAGAAGAGTAATAAATGATTACCTTAAGGAAAGAGTGCTTATCTACAACACAAGCAATGGGATACGAAGAGTCAACGTGACGTCGGGAGCGGCACAAGGCTCCATATTGGGCCCGGACTTATGGAACATTACATACGACGAGATACTGCGCATTGAAATGCCACCAGATGCATTTCTAGTTGGCTATGCGGACGACATAGCCGCAGTCATCACGGCAAGAGATGTGAGTGAAGCAGAACGCAGACTCAGACAAGTCATGATCAGAGCCAGGACATGGTTAAACGAGCACGGACTACAGCTGGCGATGCAGAAGACGGAGCTTCTGCTGCTCACTACACGCCAAATACCAACAGAGGTGAACATGAGGATAGAGGATGAGGTTATACGCACGAAAGCATACATCGAGTATCTGGGCGTTCGGCTGGATTCAAAGCTCACATACGCGGAGCAGCTGAAACAAGCAACGACGAAGGCAGCGAAAGTAACGGCACAGCTTAGCAGACTAATGGCGAACACTGGAGGACCAATTTCCAGCAAACGCAGGCTTCTTATGGAGGTAAACAACAGCATACTTCTCTACGGATGTGAAGTATGGGCTGACACGCTAAAAGTGAAGCAGAGGGCTAAGAGTCTGCTGGCCGCGCAGAGGACAGCCGCACTTCGGGTATCATCCGCATATCGTACGGTATCAGGGCCCGCTGTGTTGGTAATAGCCAGCATGATCCCCATAGATCTACTGGCACTGGAGCGCAAGCGAATATGGGAGATGAAATCGAACTATTCAGGACCATCAGAGAACGCGAGAGAAAGTACTATTTTTGAGTGGAACAGACAGTGGAACGTGGCAACGTGTGGAAGATGGACGGCAAGACTTATCCCGGACATTAGCAGATGGATAAACAGGAAATGCGGCGAGCTAAATTATTACCTAACCCAGCTGCTATCTGGCCACGGTTACTTCCGCAAATATCTTCACAGAATGGGCAAATGCAACACGGTCTTTTGTGTGTATGAGGGCACAGAGGTTGCTGACGATGCGGAGCATACGTTCTTTGCCTGTACGCGCTGGGCGACCGAACGAGAAACGCTGAAGGAACAAGTAGGCCAATTCACTGCCGAGAACTTGATTGAAAAGATGACCACTGATCAGACCCACTGGAACGCCGTGGCTAACTACTGCGAACGGATCCTACGGGCTAAGAAGATAGTTCTGGATGATGTGATCAATGTGGAGAGGGCTACCTTTGCCAATGCGGAACCTGGACGCAGGACAACGGAGAATACGGCCTAATGCCGAAAATGGGACCACCCCGAAGTAATGCTGACGCGGTTCCGGGGTGGATTTGTTCCCAGACGAGGAAAGAAGGCGGGTTTTTGGTCGGTATGCCAATGGCGAATCCGACATATCACGATTGGCGACGGCCATCGTGAAGGCATAAAGCCTTTTCCCACCTTATCCGCAAAAAAAAAAAAAAAAAAAAAAAAAAAAAAAATTATTATTATCATTATTATTATTATAATTATTATCATTATCATTATTATTATTATCATTATTATTATTATTATTATCATTATTATTATTATTATCATTATTATTATTATCATTATTATTATTATCATTATTATTATTATCATTATTATTATTATCATTATTATTATTATCATTATTATTATTATCATTATTATTATTATCATTATTATTATTATCATTATTATTATTTTCATCATTATTATTATCATCATTATTATCATTATTATTATTATCATTATTATTATTATTATAATCATTATTATCATTATTATTATTATCGTTATTATTATTATCATTATTATTATTATCATTATTATTATTATCATTATTATTATTATCATTATTATCATTATTATTACTATCATTATTATTATTATCATTATTATTATTATCATTATTATTATTATCATTATTATTATTATCATAATTATTATCATTATTATTATTATCATTATTATTATTATCATTATTATTATCATTATTATTATTATCATTATTATTATTATCATTGTTATTATTATCATTATTATTATTATCATTATTATTATCATTATTATTATTATTATTATTATCATTATTATTATTATCATTATTATTATTATCATTATTATTATTATCATTATTATTATTATCATTATTATTATTATACAGCGAAGGTGAAGGACTTGAGCCCGCAAGTCACTATTGAGGTACGGGATCTGGATCTATTCTCCACAAAAGAGGAAATAGTAGCTGCCCTGGAAGAGGCGATGGACTTGTCAATGGATGACATGCACGTTCGACTTACAGAGGCAAATGACCGCGAACAGAGGAGAGCGTTCGTATCGATTCCCGCATCTGCCTCCAGCAAAATTCTGGAGGCCCGCCGGATAAGAATCGGTTGGACACGGTGCAGGGTTAGGCTAGCTGAAGATGTCAAGCGCTGCTATAGGTGCTTCGCAACTGGCCATGTGCAATGGCAATGCAAGGGACCAGACAGGAAAGGAAAAGAGATTTGCATCCGGTGTGGAGAAACCGGCCACAAAATGCAGACATGCATGAAATTACCGAAGTGCTGCATTTGCTTGGAGAGCGGAAGGACAACGCTAGATCACCTACCCGGATCGAAAAAATGTCCCAACGGTAAAGCACAAACGGGATGAGAATATTACAACTCAATATGCATAGGGGAAAAACTTGGAACGATCTGTTACCACAGATGGCCATGGAATTGAAAGTGGACGTAGCCATCATAAGCGAACAATACGGCGAAATCTTGAACGGATACTGGAATGAGGACGAAACGGCAACGGCGGCAATATGGCTACCATCGATGACCAGACCCCATCGCAGCGGTCACGGCAAAGGGGAATGTTTTGTATGGGTACAGCTCGACGATATTACTGTTATTAGTTGCTATCTGACACCAAGTGATGCCATCAGGGATTTTGAAACGAAGCTCGACGAATTGGAGAACAGAATAGTGACCATAGGTTGCAAATTCATCGTTGCCGGCGACTTCAACGCGAAGGCGATGGATTGGGGTATGCCTTCAACGAACTCCAGAGGCAGAAGAATTCTTGATATGGCGGCAAGAACCGGCCTCGTCATTGCAAATGTTGGAAATACCCCAACATTTAGACGCCCGGGCTGTGATGGAACCATACCCGATATAACACTTGTATCGGAGGGCATCCTAAACAGGATCCTGAACTAGCAAGTACTGGAGGAATATACGGATAGTGATCACCAATACATCTTCTATACCTTGGAAACAGCGGGTACAAGGAATATTGGACGACAAAGAACGCATGCGTGCAGGTGGAACGTAGGAAAACTGAACAAGATCTTGCTAACTGAGGAAATAAACCGCAGACTGGATGCCGAAAACATAACAGGAAGTGCAGCGACGATAGTGAATCGTGTTATGAACGAGATTCGACACTGCTGTAACAAAGCGATGCCAAGAGTTAATGGAACTGGACCAAACAGAAGAGCAGTATACTGGTGGAGCGAGGAAATTGCTGAGCTAAGGGCTAATTGCCTACGGTGCAGGCGCCGGTACACAAGAGCAAAACGACATGGAACTGCGAACGCGGAGGAGCAAGCGTATAAAGACGCTCGAACTGCTCTTCGGAAAACCATTGCGGACAACAAGCGCAGGTTATGGGAGGAATTGAGAGCCGACATCAACCAGAACCCCAGGGGGCTGGGCTATAAAATTGTCATGCGGAAACTGGGCAAAAGAGGGCCTCTGACAGAAATGGATGAGGAAACAATGAAAAACATTGTGACAACTCTGTTCCCAACCCACGAAATTCGCAGTGAAGAGACCTTCAGAGGCGATGACCAAGTCATCGAATTCACAATAGAGGAACTTCAAATCGCAGCGTCAAGCCTTAAAAATAATAAGGCTCCCGGCCCTGATGGAGTACCAGCGGAAGTAATGAAGGAAATCGCGAGCAAACGTCCTGAAATACTCCTCAGAATGTATAATAGCTGCCTGAGAGAGGGTACGTTTCCTAGAGTGTGGAAAAGGCAACGGCTGGTACTGATAGACAAGGGCAAAGGGGATACAACGTCGCCATCTTCGTATAGGCCCCTGTGCATGCTCGAAACGGCAGGAAAGCTTTACGAGAAGCTGATAAAGCCACGCTTGCAAAGGAGCCTCCAATTAAATGGAGGACTTTCGGATCGACAGCATGGCTTTCGCTCCGGAAGATCGACTATAGGAGCCCTACGAGAAGTAACTGACACCGTTTATACTACACAGCGAAGGAACCACTACAGTAGGCCAGTAGTTCTGTTGGCGACACTGGACGTTAAGAACGCCTTTAACAGTCTGAGATGGTGCGATATCATGCATGCCTTGGGCCAGAAATTCGCCATACCACAGTACCTTAGAAGAGTAATAAATGATTACCTTAAGGAAAGAGTGCTTATCTACAACACAAGCAATGGGATACGAAGAGTCAACGTGACGTCGGGAGCGGCACAAGGCTCCATATTGGGCCCGGACTTATGGAACATTACGTACGACGAGATACTGCGCATTGAAATGCCACCAGATGCATTTCTAGTTGGCTATGCGGACGACATAGCGGCAGTCATTACGGCAAGAGATGTGAGTGAAGCAGAACGCAGACTCAGACAAGTCATGATCAGAGCCAGAACATGGTTAAACGAGCACGGACTACAGCTGGCGATGCAGAAGACGGAGCTTCTGCTGCTCACTACACGCCAAATACCGACAGAGGTGAACATGAGGATAGAGGATGAGGTTATACGCACGAAAGCATACATCGAGTATCTGGGCGTTCGGCTGGATTCAAAGCTCACATACGCGGAGCAGCTGAAACAAGCAACGACAAAGGCAGCGAAAGTAACGGCACAGCTTAGCAGACTAATGGCGAACACTGGAGGACCAATTTCCAGCAAACGCAGGCTTCTTATGGAGGTAAACAACAGCAGACTTCTCTACGGATGTGAAGTATGGGCTGACACGCTAAAAGTGAAGCAGAGGGCTAAAAGTCTGCTGGCCGCGCAGAGGACAGCCGCACTTCGGGTATCATCCGCATATCGTACGGTATCAGGGCCCGCTGTGTTGGTAATAGCCAGCATGATCCCCATAGATCTACTGGCACTGGAGCGCAAGCGAATATGGGAGATGAAATCGAACCATTCCGGACCATCAGAGAATGCGAGAGAAAGTACTATTTTCGAGTGGAGCAGACAGTGGAACGTGGCAACTTGTGGAAGATGGACGGCAAGACTTATCCCGGATATTAGCAGATGGATAAACAGGAAATGCGGCGAGCTAAATTATTACCTAACCCAGCTGCTATCTGGCCACGGTTACTTCCGCAAATATCTTCACAGAATGGGCAAATGCAACACGGTCTTTTGTGTGTATGAAGGCACAGAGGTTGCTGACGACGCGGAGCATACGTTCTTTGCCTGTATGCGCTGGGCGACCGAACGAGAAACGCTAAAGGAACAAGTAGGCCAATTCACTGCCGAGAACTTGATTGAAAAGATGACCACTGATCAGACCCATTGGAACGCCGTGGCTAACTACTGCGAACGGATCCTACGGGCTAAGAAAATAGATCTGGATGATGTGATCAATGTGGAGAGGGTTACCTTTGCCAATGCGGAACCTGGACGCAGGACAACGGAGAATACGGCCTAATGCCGAAAATGGGACCACCCCGAAGTAATGCTGACGCGGTTCCGGGGTGGATTTGTTCCCAGACGAGGAAAGAAGGCGGGTTTTTGGTCGGTATGCCAATGGCGAATCCGACATATCACGATTGGCGACGGCCATCGTGAAGGCATAAAGCCTTTTCCCACCTTATCCGCAAAAAAAAAAAAAAAAAAAAAAAAATTATTATTATCATTATTATTATTATAATTATTATCATTATCATTATTATTATTATCATTATTATTATTATCATTATTATTATTATTATTATCATTATTATTATTATCATTATTATTATTATCATTATTATTATTATCATTATTATTATTATCATTATTATTATTATCATTATTATTATTATCATTATTATTATTATCATTATTATTATTATCATTATTATTATTATCATTATTATTATTATCATTATTATTATTATCATTATTATTATTTTCATCATTATTATTATCATCATTATTATCATTATTATTATTATCATTATTATTATTATTATAATCATTATTATCATTATTATTATTATCGTTATTATTATTATCATTATTATTATTATCATTATTATTATTATCATTATTATTATTATCATTATTATCATTATTATTACTATCATTATTATTATTATCATTATTATTATTATCATTATTATTATTATCATTATTATTATTATCATAATTATTATCATTATTATTATTATCATTATTATTATTATCATTATTATTATTATCATTGTTATTATTATCATTATTATTATTATCATTATTATTATCATTATTATTATTATTATTATTATCATTATTATTATTATCATTATTATTATTATCATTATTATTATTATCATTATTATTATTATCATTATTATTATTATCATTATTATTATTATACAGCGAAGGTGAAGGACTTGAGCCCGCAAGTCACTATTGAGGTACGGGATCTGGATCTATTCTCCACAAAAGAGGAAATAGTAGCTGCCCTGGAAGAGGCGATGGACTTGTCAAAGGATGACATGCATGTTCGACTTACAGAGGCAAATGACCGCGAACAGAGGAGAGCGTTCGTATCGATTCCCGCATCTACCTCCAGCAAAATTCTGGAGGCCCGCCGGATAAGAATCGGTTGGACACGGCGCAGGGTTAGGCTAGCTGAAGATGTCAAGCGCTGCTATAGGTGCTTCGCAACTGGCCATGTGCAATGGTAATGCAAGGGACCAGACAGGAAAGGAAAAGAGATTTGCATCCGGTGTGGAGAAACCGGCCACAAAATGCAGACATGCGTGAAATTACCGAAGTGCTGCATTTGCTTGGAGAGCGGAAGGACAACGCTAGATCACCTACCCGGATCGAAGAAATGTCCCAACGGTAAAGCACAAACGCGATGAGAATATTACAACTACCATAGGGGAAAAACTGCAAACGATATGTTACCACAGATGGCCATGGAATTGAAAGTGGAAGTAGCCATCATAAGCGAACAATACGGCGAAATCTTGAACGGATACTGGAATGAGGACGAAACGGCAACGGCGGCAATATGGCTACCATCGATGACCAGACCCCATCGCAGCGGTCACGGCAAAGGGGAATGTTTTGTATGGGTACAGCTCGACGATATTACTGTCATTAGTTGCTATCTCACACCAAGTGATGCCATCAGGGATTTTGAAAGGAAGCTCGACGAATTGGAGGACAGAATAATGACCATAGGTGGCAAATTCATCGTTGCCGGCGGCTTCAACGCGAAGGCGATGGAGTGGGGTATGCGTTCAACGAACTCCAGAGGCAGAAGAATTCTTGACATGGCGGCAAGAACCGGCCTCGTCATTGCAAATGTTGGAAATACCCCAACATTTAGACGCCCGGGCTGTGATGGAACCATACCCGATATAACACTTGTATCGGAGGGCATCCTAAACAGGATCCTGAACTGGCAAGTACTGGAGGAATATACGGGTAGTGATCACCAATACATCTTCTATACCTTGGAAACAGCGGGTACAAGGAATATTGGACGACAAAGAATGCATGCGTGCAGGTGGAACGTAGGAAAATTGAACAAGATCTTGCTAACTGAGGAAATAAACCGCAGACTGGATGCCGAAAACATAACAGGAAGTGCAGCGACGATAGTGAATCGTGTTATGAACGAGATTCGACACTGCTGTAACAAAGCGATGCCAAGAGTTAATGGAACTGGACCAAACAGAAGAGCAGTATACTGGTGGAGCGAGGAAATTGCTGAGGTAAGGGCTAATTGCCTACGGTGCAGGCGCCGGTACACAAGAGCAAAACGACATGGAACTGCGAACGCGGAGGAGCAAGCGTATAAAGACGCTCGAACTGCTCTTCGGAAAACCATTGCGGACAACAAGCGCAGGTTATGGGAGGAATTGAGAGCCGACATCAACCAGAACCCCAGGGGGCTGGGCTATAAAATTGTCATGCGGAAACTGGGCAAAAGAGGGCCTCTGACAGAAATGGATGAGGAAACAATGAAAAACATTGTGACAACTCTGTTCCCAACCCACGAAATCCGCAGTGAAGAGACCTTCAGCGGCGATGACCAAGTCACCGAATTCACAATAGAGGAACTTCAAATTGCAGCGTCAAGCCTTAAAAATAATAAGGCTCCCGGCCCTGATGGAGTACCAGCGGAAGTAATGAAGGAAATCGCGAGCAAACGCCCTGAAATACTCCTCAGAATGTATAATAGCTGCCTGAGAGAGGGTACGTTTCCTAGAGTGTGGAAAAGGCAACGGCTGGTACTGATAGACAAGGGCAAAGGGGATACAACGTCGCCATCTTCGTATAGGCCCCTGTGCATGCTCGACACGGCAGGAAAGCTTTACGAGAAGCTGATAAAGCCACGCTTGCAAAGGAGCCTCCAATTAAATGGAGGACTTTCGGATCGACAGCATGGCTTTCGCTCCGGAAGATCGACTATAGGAGCCCTACGAGAAGTAACTGACACCGTTTATACTACACAGCGAAGGAACCACTACAGTAGGCCAGTAGTTCTGTTGGCGACACTGGACGTTAAGAACGCCTTTAACAGCCTGAGATGGTGCGATGTCATGCATGCCTTGGGCCAGAAATTCGCCATACCACAGTACCTTAGAAGAGTAATAAATGATTACCTTAAGGAAAGAGTGCT
>OY776276.1:76317276-76407276 GCA_963675445.1 Linnaemya vulpina | reverse complement strand
GAAGGAAGAAAATACAGGTTACTTCAGGGGCAGCGCAGGGCTCCATTCTGGGACCCTCCCTGTGGAATGCCACCTATGATGAAATACTCAAGCAAGAAATGCCGCAAGACACATATCTTGTGGGGTACGCCGATGACATAGCAGCTGTCATCACAGCAAGAAACACCGAGGACGCTCAACGCAAATTGAGTCAAGTGATGATAAGAACCAAAAACTGGCTAGATTCACATGCCCTACAGCTTGCAATGCATAAAACAGAGTTGTTGTTACTTACCAGGCGACAAATACCAGTCGAGATGGAAATGCACATAGGTGATATATTACTACCCACTAAAAAAATGGTCAAGTATCTCGGAGTAAGACTGGACCCAAAGCTGACCTACTCAAATCAGATCCAGTACGCAACACAAAAAGCCGCAAAGACAACAATGCAGCTCAGCCGATTAATGGCAAACATCGGGGGACCACTCCCAAAAAAACGTAAGCTACTAATGGAGACAGCAAATAGCATCCTCTTATACGGATGCGAAATATGGGCTGAAACATTAAGCACCAAAAGCAGAGCGAAAAAACTCCTGGCCGTGCAAAGGGTAGCAGCGCTACGGGTCACGTCAGCATATCGCACCGTATCCGCATCCGCAGTTCTGGTTATAGCAGGAATGAAGCCTATAGATCTGCATGCAGCTGAACGGTTGAATATATACAATGCCAAAGTAAACAACCCCCAACCAGAGGAAGAAATAGAAGCCATTAAACAGCAAACTATAGTGAAATGGAAAACGCGATGGGAAAACGACACTCCCGGCAGGTGGACTTTCAAACTAATTCCCAATATTAAAAAATGGACAGAACGGCAAAGCGGGGAAGTAAACTATTACATAACACAGATGTTATCCGGGCACGGATATTTCCGGAAGTACCTGCACAAAATGGGCAAATGTAGCACACCCTTCTGCATTTACGAGGAAAAAGAAGTAATAGACGACGCCGAACACACTTTCTTCAAATGCTGCCGCTGGAATGAGAGCCGCAGAAGAATAGAAAACCTAACGTCCGAACTAAAGGTCGAAAATATCGTCGATAAGATGATAAGCAGTGACGAAAACTGGAAGGCAATTGCAGGATATATTGAGCACGTTCTCCGCTCAAAAAAACTGGATCTAGATGCAGCTTAAAATACCATAAAATTTAAATTGGTATAAAATAGGGGGCCTGGACGCAGGCACTACAAGAGGAAGTGGTGGAACACACCAAACATCGGGAGCCACCTGGAAGTAATGTTAAGACAGTTCCCAGGTGGGCAACATATCCCAAAGAGCGACAAGGCGGGTTTTTAGCCGGTAACCGTTAGAACGGAGTCCGGCATACGGCGTGGATGACGATCCGCGTATCAAGCATAAAGTTTTTTCCCACCTTGCACCCAAAAAAAAAAAAAAAAATTATTATTATTATCATTATTATTATTATCATTATTATTATTATCATTATTATTATTATCATTATTATTATTATCATTATTGTCATTATTATTATTAGCATTATTATTATTATCATTATTATTATTATCATTATTATTATTATCATTATTATTATTATCATTATTATTATTATCATTATTATTATTATCATTATTATTATTATCATTATTATTATTATCATTATTATTATTATCATTATTATTATTATCATTATTATTATTATCATTATTATTATTATCATTATTATTATTATCGTTATTATTATTATCATTATTATTATTATCATTATTATTATTATCATTATTATTATTATCATTATTCAAAGCTCACATACGCGGAGCAGCTGAAACAAGCAACGACGAAGGCAGCGAAAGTAACGGCACAGCTTAGCAGACTAATGGCGAACACTGGAGGACCAATTTCCAGCAAACGCAGGCTTCTTATGGAGGTAAACAACAGCATACTTCTCTACAGATGTGAAGTATGGGCTGACACGCTAAAAGTGAAGCAGAGGGCTAAGAGTCTGCTGGCCGCGCAGAGGACAGCCGCACTTCGGGTATCATCCGCATATCGTACGGTATCAGGGCCCGCTGTGTTGGTAACAGCCAGCATGATCCCCATAGATCTACTGGCACTGGAGCGCAAGCGAATATGGGAGATGAAAGCGAACTATTCAGGACCATCAGAGAACGCGAGAGAAAGTACTATTTTTGAGTGGAACAGACAGTGGAACGTGGCAACGTGTGGAAGATGGACGGCAAGACTTATCCCGGACATTAGCAGATGGATAAACAGGAAATGCGGCGAGCTAAATTATTACCTAACCCAGCTGCTATCTGGCCACGGTTACTTCCGCAAATATCTTCACAGAATGGGCAAATGCAACACGGTCTTTTGTGTGTATGAAGGCACAGAGGTTGCTGACGACGCGGAGCATACGTTCTTTGCCTGTATGCGCTGGGCGACCGAACGAGAAACGCTAAAGGAACAAGTAGGCCAATTCACTGCCGAGAACTTGATTGAAAAGATGACCACTGATCAGACCCATTGGAACGCCGTGGCTAACTACTGCGAACGGATCCTACGGGCTAAGAAGATAGATCTGGATGATGTGATCGATGTGGAGAGGGCTACCTTTGCCAATGCGGAACCTGGACGCAGGACAACGGAGAATACGGCCTAATGCCGAAAATGGGACCACCCCGAAGTAATGCTGACGCGGTTCCGGGGTGGATTTGTTCCCAGACGAGGAAAGAAGGCGGGTTTTTGGTCGGTATGCCAATGGCGAATCCGACATATCACGATTGGCGACGGCCATCGTGAAGGCATAAAGCCTTTTCCCACCTTATCCGCAAAAAAAAAAAAAAAAAAAAAAAAAATTATCATTATTATTATTATTATCATTATTATTATTATCATTATTATTATTATTATTATTATTATTATTATTATTATTTTCATTATTATTATTATCATTATTATTATTATCATTATTATTATTATCATTATTATTATTATCATTATTATTATTATCATTATTATTATTATCATTATTATTATTATCATTATTATTATTATCATTATTATTATTATCATTATTATTATTATCATTATTATTATTATCATTATTATTATTATCATTATTATTATTATCATTATTATTATTATCATTACTATTATTACCATTATTATTATTATCATTATTATTATTATCATTATTATTATTATCATTATTATTATTATCACTATTATTATTATCATTATTATTATTATCATTATTATTATTATCATTATTATTATTATCATTATTATTATCATTATTATTATTATCATTATTATTATTATTATTATTATTATTATTATTATTATTATTGTTGTTCGCAAAACGCTGTATTAAGACAAGCATATTTTTCGCTTGTTGAATCACACATTAGACACGGTATAACAGCTTGGGGAAACTCCAAACATTGTAGAAAGCTACAGCAATCACAAAATCAAGTTCTAAAAATCCTAAAGAAAAGTGAATCAAATGCAAATAATAACAATACCAACATTGTCAAAAGTCTCAATGTGTTAAATGTTAAAAACATATACAAAACAACGTTAGTGACAGAATTTTATAACGATGCTAGGTATTTACGGAAAATCGACCACAGATATCGTACTAGAAGAAATGAAGAAGGAAGGTACTATGTGCAGAAATTCAGGAACGAATATGGAAGAAGCACCTTAGGGGTCATGCTTCCGACTATTTACAATACTCTGCCAATGGAAGTAATAGCAAAAAGTGCGAACGTTATTACAAGGAAAAAACTATCAAATGCTATTTTGTTAACCAACAATAAGTATAAATTTAATTAATTAATTATGAATTGTTATGAAGAAAAAAGAAAAAAAATTTTATTTATTGTTTAAAGTTGTTTAAAAATGTACTGATCATTTAGTTAAAATTAATCTGCAGACAAGCCAAAAAGGCTTTGCAAGGATATAAATAATGTAAATGAATTGTATTTTTTAAATAATTTCTAATAAAAAAAAAAATAAAAAAAATTTATTATTATTATCATTATTGTTACTATCATTTTTATTATTATCATTATTATTATTATCATTATTATTATTATCATTATTATTATTATCATTATTATTATTATCATTATTATTATCATTATTATTATTATCATTATTATTATTATCATTATTATTATTATCATTATTATTATTATCATTATTATTATTATCATTATTATTATTATCATTATTATTATTATCATTATTATTATTATCATTATTATTATTATCATTATTATTATTATCATTATTATTATTATCATTATTATTATTATCATTATTATTATTATCATTATTATTATTATCATTATTATTATTATCATTATTACTATTATCATATATTAAGACTACCGGAGAGTTCACCACGCCAGGAATATATCCTGAAAATGAAAAGAAACGAAGAGGAAGCCCTTGAAAAGTGCAAGGATGTTTTGAGGAAAATACGACAGGCCATGGCGAAGCAACGGAATATTAGTATGGACGTCAAAAACGGTATCTCGTAGCTAGAGGAACTCGTCGACGTGACCACTCAGTACCGACGCAACTGGAAGACAGTCGAATCTGAGGCGCAGAAATCCAAAACAACGGATATAAATACGACATCTGCAAAACGTAGTGCTACGAGCCCAGCCGAAAAAAGGCCCGACAAGAGGCCAAGAAGTAAAACGAGCCGGATCACAGCTACAAAGACCCCTAACGAAGTAGCTCCAGTGGTAAAAGAATCGGCCAAAACAAACACGACGACGCGGGAGAAAAGAGGACCTAATGTAAGGGTACGACCGGAGGCTATAATTGTTCGTCCTGCAGAAGGCCATAGTT
This sequence comes from Linnaemya vulpina, assembly GCA_963675445.1. Lineage (NCBI taxonomy): Eukaryota > Metazoa > Arthropoda > Insecta > Diptera > Tachinidae > Linnaemya > Linnaemya vulpina. The sequence goes on along the minus strand of OY776276.1, from coordinate 76,402,408 downwards.
TTGCAGAAGTCCTGAGGAATATGAGATGCGTGGTAAGGCCAGAAGATACTGAAGTAGAGGTTCGAGCCATAAAGAAAACAAAAGCGGGAGCTATCCTCGTGGAAATCGGAAAAGGAGGAAAGAAAGCACAATTCTGCGACGCCATCAAGGGTGCTCTATTGCCATCAAAGCTCACTATTGAGGTACGGGATCTGGATCTATTCTCCACAAAAGAGGAAATAGTAGCTGCCCTGGAAGAGGCGATGGACCTGTCAAAGGATGACATGCACGTTCGACTTACAGAGGCAAATGATCGCGAACAGAGGAGAGCGTTCGTAACGTTAGTGACAGAGTTTTATAACGATGCTAGGTATTTACGGAAAATCGACCACAGATATCGTACTAGAAGAAATGAAGAAGGAAGGTACTATGTGCAGAAATTCAGGAACGAATATGGAAGAAGCACCTTAGGGGTCATGCTTCCGACTATTTACAATACTCTGCCAATGGAAGTAATAGCAAAAAGTGCGAACGTTATTACAAGGAAAAAACTATCAAATGCTATTTTGTTAACCAACAATAAGTATAAATTTAATTAATTAATTATGAATTGTTATGAAGAAAAAAAGAAAAAAAAATTTTATTTATTGTTTAAAGTTGTTTAAAAATGTACTGATCATTTAGTTAAAATTAACCTGCAGACAAGCCAAAAAGGCTTAGCAAGGATATAAATAATGTAAATGAATTGTATTTTTTAAATAATTTCTAATAAAAAAAAAAAAATTAAAAAAAATTATTATTATTATCATTATTATTACTATCATTATTATTATTATCATTATTATTATTATCATTATTATTATTATCATTATTATTATTATCATTATTATTATTATCATTATTATTATTATCATTATTATTATCATTATTATTATTATCATTATTATTATTATCATTATTATTATTATCATTATTATTATTATCATTATTATTATTATCATTATTATTATTATCATTATTATTATTATCATTATTATTATTATCATTATTATTATTATCATTATTATTATTATCATTATTATTATTATCATTATTATTATTATCATTATTGTTATTATCATTATTATTATTATCATTATTATTATTATCATTATTATTATTATCATTATTATTATTATTATCATTATTATTATTATCATTATTATTATTATCATTATTATTATTATCATATATTAAGACTACCGGAGAGTTCACCACGCCAGGAATATATCCTGAAAATGAAAAGAAACGAAGAGGAAGCCCTTGAAAAGTGCAAGGATGTTTTGAGGAAAATACGACAGGCCATGGCGAAGCAACGGAATATTAGTATGGACGTCAAAAACGGTATCTCGGAGCTAGAGGAACTCGTCGACGTGACCACTCAGTACCGACGCAACTGGAAGACAGTCGAATCTGAGGCGCAGAAATCCAAAACAACGGATATAAATACGACATCTGCAAAACGTAGTGCTACGAGCCCAGCCGAAAAAAGGCCCGACAAGAGGCCAAGAAGTAAAACGAGCCGGACCACAGCTACAAATACCCCTAACGAAGTAGCTCCAGTGGTAAAAGAATCGGCCAAAACAAACACGACGACGCGGGAGAAAAGAGGACCTAATGTAAGGGTACGACCGGAGGCTATAATTGTTCGTCCTGCAGAAGACCATAGTTTTGCAGAAGTCCTGAGGAATATGAGATGCGTGGTAAGGCCAGAAGATACTGAAGTAGAGGTTCGAGCCATAAAGAAAACAAAAGCGGGAGCTATCCTCGTGGAAATCGGAAAAGGAGGAAAGAAAGCACAATTCTGCGACGCCATCAAGGGTGCTCTCCAGGATACAGCGGAGGTAAAGGACTTGAGACCGCAAGTCACTATTGAGGTACGGGATCTGGATCTATTCTCCACAAAAGAGGAAATAGTAGCTGCCCTGGAAGAGGCGATGGACCTGTCAAAGGATGACATGCACGTTCGACTTACAGAGGCAAATGATCGCGAACAGAGGAGAGCGTTCGTATCGATTCCCGCATCTACCTCCAGCAAAATTCTGGAGGCCCGCCGGATAAGAATCGGTTGGACACGGTGCAGGGTTAGGCTAGCTGAAGAAGTCAAGCGCTGCTATAGGTGCTTCGCAACTGGCCATGTGCAATGGCAATGCAAGGGACCAGACAGGAAAGGAAAAGAGATCTGCATCCGGTGTGGAGAAACCGGCCACAAAATGCAGACATGCGTGGAATTACCGAAGTGCTGCATCTGCTTGGAGAGCGGAAGTACGACGCTAGATCACCTACCCGGATCGAAGAAATGTCCCAACGGTAAAGCACAAACGCGATGAGAATATTAAAACTCAATATGCATAGGGGAAAAACTGCAAACGATCTGTTACCACAGATGGCCATGGAATTGAAAGTGGACGTAGCCATCATAAGCGAACAATATGGCGAAATCTTGAACGGATACTGGAATGAGGACGAAACGGCAACGGCGGCAATATGGCTACCATCGATGACCAGACCCCATCGCAGCTGTCACGGCAAAGGGGAATGTTTTGTATGGGTACAGCTCGACGATATTACTGTTATTAGTTGCTATCTCCCACCAAGTGATGCCATCAGGGATTTTGAAAGGAAGCTCGACGAATTGGAGGACAGAATAGTGACCATAGGTGGCAAATTCATCGTTGCCGGCGACTTCAACGCGAAGGCGATGGAGTGGGGTATGCCTTCAACGAACTCCAGAGGCAGAAGAATTCTTGATATGGCGGCAAGAACCGGCCTCGTCATTGCAAATGTTGGAAATACCCCAACATTTAGACACCCGGGATGTGATGGAACCATACCCGATATAACACTTGTATCGAAGGGCATCCTAAACAGGATCCTGAACTGGCAAGTACTGGAGGAATATACGGGTAGTGATCACCAATACATCTTCTATACCTTGGAAACCGCGGGTACAAGGAACATTGGACGACAAAGAACGCGTGCGTGCAGATGGAACGTAGGAAAACTGAACAAGATCTTGCTAACTGAGGAAATAAACCGCAGACTGGATGCCGAAAACATAACAGGAAGTGCAGCGACGATAGTGAATCGTGTTATGAACGAGATTTGACACTGCTGTAACAAAGCGATGCCAAGGGTTAAGGGAACTGGACCAAACAGAAGAGCAGTATACTGGTGGAGCGAGGAAATTGCTGAGCTAAGGGCTAATTGCCTACGGTGCAGGCGCCGGTACACAAGAGCAAAACGACATGGAACTGCGAACGCGGAGGAGCAAGCGTATAAAAACGCTCGAACTGCTCTTCGGAAAGCCATTGCGGACAACAAGCGCAGGTTATGGGAGGAATTGAGAGCCGACATCAACCAGAACCCCTGGGGGCTGGGCTATAAAGTTGTCATGCGGAAACTGGGCAAAAGAGGGCCTCTGACAGAAATGGATGAGGAAACAATGAAAAACATTGTGACAACTCTGTTCCCAACCCACGAAATCCGCAGTGAAGAGACCTTCAGCGGCGATGACCAAGTCACCGAATTCACAATAGAGGAACTTCAAATTGCAGCGTCAAGCCTTAAAAATAATAAGGCTCCCGGCCCTGATGGAGTACCAGCGGAAGTAATGAAGGAAATCGCGAGCAAACGCCCTGAAATACTCCTCAGAATGTATAATAGCTGCCTGAGAGAGGGTACGTTTCCTAGAGTGTGGAAAAGGCAACGGCTGGTACTGATAGACAAGGGCAAAGGGGATACAACGTCGCCATCTTCATATAGGCCCCTGTGCATGCTCGACACGGCAGGAAAGCTTTACGAGAAGCTGATAAAGCCACGCTTGCAAAGGAGCCTCCAATTAAATGGAGGACTTTCGGATCGACAGCATGGCTTTCGATCCGGAAGATCGACTATAGGAGCCCTACGAGAAGTAACTGACACCGTTTATACTACACAGCGAAGGAACCACTACAGTAGACCAGTAGTTCTGTTGGCGACACTGGACGTTAAGAACGCTTTTAACAACCTGAGATGGTGCGATGTCATGCATGCCTTGGGCCAGAAATTCGCCATACCACAGTACCTTAGAAGAGTAATAAATGATTACCTTAAGGAAAGAGTGCTTATCTACAACACAAGCAATGGGATACGAAGAGTCAACGTGACATCGGGAGCGGCACAAGGCTCCATATTGGGCCCGGACTTATGGAACATTACGTACGACGAGATACTGCGCATTGAAATGCCACCAGATGCATTTCTAGTTGGCTATGCGGACGACATAGCGGCAGTCATTACGGCAAGAGATGTGAGTGAAGCAGAACGCAGACTCAGACAAGTCATGATCAGAGCCAGGACATGGTTAAACGAGCACGGACTACAGCTGGCGATGCAGAAGACGGAGCTTCTGCTGCTCACTACACGCCAAATACCAACAGAGGTGAACATGAGGATAGAGGATGAGGTTATACGCACGAAAGCATACATCGAGTATCTGGGCGTTCGGCTGGATTCAAGGCTCACATACGCGGAGCAGCTGAAACAAGCAACGACAAAGGCAGCGAAAGTAACGGCACAGCTTAGCAGACTACTGGCGAACACTGGAGGACCAATTTCCAGCAAACGCAGGCTTCTTATGGAGGTAAACAACAGCATACTTCTCTACGGATGTGAAGTATGGGCTGACACGCTAAAAGTGAAGCAGAGGGCTAAGAGTCTGCTGGCCGTGCAGAGGACAGCCGCACTTCGGGTATCATCCGCATATCGTACGGTATCACGGCCCGCTGTGTTGGTAATAGCCAGCATGATCCCCATAGATCTACTGGCACTGGAGCGCAAGCGAATATGGGAGATGAAATCGAACCATTCCGGACCATCAGATAATGCGAGAGAAAGTACTATTTTTGAGTGGAACAGACAGTGGAACGTGGCAACGTGTGGAAGATGGACGGCAAGACTTATCCCGGACATTAGCAGATGGATAAACAGGAAATGCGGCGAGCTAAATTATTACCTAACCCAGCTGCTATCTGGCCACGGTTACTTCCGCAAATATCTTCACAGAATGGGCAAATGCAACACGGTCTTTTGTGTGTATGAAGGCACAGAGGTTGCTGACGATGCGGAGCATACGTTCTTTGCATGTACGCGCTGGGCGACGGAACGAGAAACGCTGAAGGAACAAGTAGGCCAATTCACTGCCGAGAACTTGATTGAAAAGATGACCACTGATCAGATCCATTGGAACGCCGTGGCTAACTACTGCGAACGGATCCTACGGGCTAAGAAGATAGATCTGGATGATGTGATCAATGTTGAGAGGGCTACCTTTGCCAATGCGGAACCTGGACGCAGGACAACGGAGAATACGGCCTAATGCCGAAAATGGGACCACCCCGAAGTAATGCTGACGCGGTTCCGGGGTGGATTTGTTCCCAGACGAGGAAAGAAGGCGGGTTTTTGGTCGGTATGCCAATGGCGAATCCGACATATCACGATTGGCGACGGCCATCGTGAAGGCATAAAGCCTTTTCCCACCTTATCCGCAAAAAAAAATATAAAAAAAAAATTATTATTATCATTATTATTATTATCATTATTATCATTATCATTATTATTATTATAATTATTATTATTATCATTATTATTATTATTATTATCATTATTATTATTATCATTATTATTATTATCATTATTATTATTATCATTATTATTATTATCATTATTATTATTATCATTATTATTATTATCATTATTATTATTATCATTATTATTATTATCATTATTATTATTATCATTATTATTATTATCATTATTATTATTATCAATATTATTATTTTCATCATTATTATTATCATCATTATTATCATTATTATTATTATCATTATTATTATTATTATAATCATTATTATCATTATTATTATTATCATTATTATTATTATCATTATTATTATTATCATCATTATTATCATTATTATTATTATCATTATTATTATTACCATCATTATTGTCATTATTATTATTATCATTATTATTATTATCATCATTATTATCATCATTATTATCATCATTATTATCATCATTATTATCATCATTATTATCATCATTATTATCATCATTATTATTTATCATTATTATTTATCATTATTATTATCATCATTATTATCATTATTATTATCATCATTATTATCATCATTATTATCATCATTATTATCATCATTATTATTTATCATTATTATTTATCATTATTATTCATCATTATTATTATCATTATTATTATCATTATTATTATCATTATTATTATCATTATTATTATCATTATTATTATCATTATTATTATCATTATTATTATCATTATTATTACCATTATTATTATCATTATTATTATCATTATTATTATCATTATTATTATCATTATTATTATCATTATTATTATCATTATTATTATTATTATTATCATTATTATTATCATTATTATTATCATTATTATTATCATTATTATTATCATTATTATTATCATTATTATTATCATTATTATTATCATTATTATTATCATTATTATTATCATTATTATTATCATTTTTATTATCATTATTGTTATTATTATTCCGAGTGGAGTTATGCCAGTCTCCCATCGGACGCGTCCCCAGGTGGCGGATAGGGGAACTCTCGGCAGATCTATCAGATTTGCAGGGAAGGTGGGAAATAAAATACCACCCGTGGACCAAAACTGGACGGCCGATCATCATGCCTGGTGCGGCTGCTGATAATCGAAATGGACCGAATATAGCAAACGGTACTGATTTATGATACGGACTTGGTGCTATGGGCTGACGGTTGCAGTATTCTGACATCTTAGTAGGCGGGGCGACACTTAGCTGAAACGGCTGTTGGGCCAATGCTGCTACCGCCTCCGTCCCGTTAAAACTGTGGCAAGACTCCGGGTACGTTCCGACCACATTGCCACTGAGGTGGTGGTATGGGTGCAGTTGAGAGTTCTCCTGCTTTTTGTGCCGAGATCCTGGCTCTGAACATAGGCTCCCATAAGGACCTATGTCAACCCTCGCGTGGACCTCACTGCTTGCAAAGGGACCCACGGGGATCGTTCGAGGCGACCGTACAAAAGTGGAAGGATAGCGGCTCGGAGCGGGGACCCAAATAGAGAAGAAATGATTAAAAGAACACCCCCAAAAAATTTGACAAATACGATAGAAAACGAAAAAGGAGCAGAAGAAAAAAGCGCGCGCTCGTGTTTCCAGAAGAGCAGTAGGATTCTCCGGTCGCCTACATTGATGGAGGAGGCAGCTATTGCCACCCCAACGATGGTTACGGCTGACAAGGGCACTCCCAACTTGTCTGGAGAAGCAGTGGAAACACCACTTACGACAGCGAAGGGCACTCAGGGAACCAAAACATATGCGAACATATTAAGACTACCGGAGAGTTCACCACGCCAGGAGTATATCCTGAAAATGAAAAGAAACGAGGAGGAAGCTCTTGAAAAGTGCAAGAATGTTTTGAGGAAAATACGACAGGCCATGGCGAAGCAACGGAATATTAGTATGGACGTCAAAAACGGTATCTCGGGGCTAGAGGAACTCATCGACGTGACCACCCAGTACCGACGCAACTGGAAGACAGTCGAATCTGAGGCGCAGAAACCCAAAACAGTGGATATAAATGCGACATCTGCAAAACGCAGTGCTACGAGCCCAGCTGGAAAAAGGCCCGAGAAGAGGCCAAGAAGTAAAACGAGCCGGACCACAGCTACAAAGACCCCTAACGAAGTAGCCCCAGTGGTAAAAGAATCAGCCAAAACAAACACGACGACGCGGGAGAAAAGAGGACCTAATGTAAGGGTACGACCAGAAGCTATAATTGTTCGTCCTGCAGAAGGCCATAGTTTTGCAGAAGTCCTGAGGAATATGAGATGCGTGGTAATGCATAAAGCCTTTTCCCACCTTATCCGCAAAAAAAAAAAAAAAAAAAAATTGTTATCATTATTATTATCATTATTATTATCATTATTATTATCACTATTATTATCATTATTATTATCATTATTATTATCATTATTATTATCATTATTATTATCATTATTATTATCCTTATTATTATCATTATTATTATCATTATTATTATCATTATTATTATCATTATTATTATCATTATTATTATTATTATTATTATTATTATTATTATTATTATTATTATTATTATTATTAATGTTATTATTGTTATTATTGTTATTATTGTTATTATTATTATTATTATTATTATTATTATTATTATTATTATTATTATTATTGTTATTATTGTTATTATTATTATTATTATTATTATTATTATTTTTATTATTATTATTATTATTATTATTATTATTATTATTATTATTACTATTATTATTATTATTATTTTTATTATTATTATTATTATTATTATTATTATTATTATTATTATTATTATTATTATTACTATTATTATTATTATTGTTATTATTGTTATTATTATTATTGTTATTATTGTTATTATTGTTATTGTTATTATTATTATTATTATTATTATTATTATTATTATTATTATTATTATTATTATTATTATTATAATAACAATAATAACAATAATAATATTAATAATAATAATAATAATAATAATAATAATAATAATAATAATAATGATAATAATTTTATATTATTACTGTTTGGAACAAATCACCATACAACCTATACCAAGAAGTAATACACGATGAACAGCAACATCGCAACAATCAAGTAATACCACAGAAAATTAAGACAATAAAAGTGAATCCATACAGCTAAGTTAGGTTAATTCAAGCGTTAATGACCTGAAATCAGATGTATTGTCATTCAAAACCTTCGTCTCAAACGATCTTGGCGACATAAAATCAAATATAGCGCAGCTCGTGAACACTATTACATCGAATCAAAATGCAATAAATGAAAAGAGATGGCTGGTACTTTCGCTAAACTGGGTGAAACAATAACAAGTTTAGCTAATCAGGTCGCTGAACATAAAAATGAAAATAAAGAGAAAGACAAACGCATACAAAGTATGGAAAACAAAGTCAACACTCTTGAACAGCAGATTATTAACAAATATATCGAAATAAAAAACATAAAGGATTAGAACATAAATGCAATTGAGGTGACAAAAAACAAGTAAAAGTGCATATTCGGCTGTGCCGGATCTTATATACCCATCACTAACGTACGTTTGCTTTCTAACTTATAAAATAGTTTCAGTTAGCAAAAAATAAAAACAACTTCAGTTGCGTTTTTTGGTTACTTAAAAAAATATTCCAAATTTCCCACCCTTGGAAAAGAAATTTTAATTTTTAAAATTTTTTTAGCAATAGAAGTCCTTATAATGTGTAAAGCGGTTTTATTTAAGCAAAAGTACAAATTTTTAACCATTTTGGTAACGTTCATGTTATACAAAATATTGCAGTATCCAACCCTGGAATCAAAATTTTTTTTTTTTTTTTTTTTTAATTTCTAATACCAATTTTGTTTTTCCGAAATAAAAAATAATTTTAACTTGGAAAAAAAAGGCATTAATTGATTTTTGGTTATGTATTGTATAAAAAAATTTTAAATTTCGGAACCCTGGATGGGAACTTTAAATTTTTAAATTTATTTTTAATCGATGCAAAGCTTAATGATACCAAAAATTGTTTTATTTAAGAAAAACTTAAAATTTGTAAACATTTTAGTTACCATATGTACCACAAAATACCGAATGTACCACACAAAAAAAAAAAAATTAAATTTCCCAACCCTGGAGACGAAAACTAAATTTTTTAAAATAATGTTTTACCAATGCAAGTCTTTCTGATGTATAAAGCGGTTTTATATAAGAAGAATTAAAATTTGCAGCAATTTTTGTCACTTTCATGTACTACTAAACATTGCAGTATCCAACACTGGAAACGATATTTTGATTTTGAAGAAACGACGTTAATTGATTTTTGGTTATGTTATTGTATTAAAAAATTCAAATTTCCTAACCCTGGATGAGAACTTTAAATTTAAAAATATTTTTTCATCCATACAAATCTTCATGTTACCAAAAACGGTTTTATTTAAGAAAAACTTAACATAGTTACATATTTTAGTCATTATATGTACCAGAAAATACCGAATGTGCCCAAAAAATATTTCAATTTCCGATCCCTGAAGGCGAAAATTAAAACTTTTTAAAATTATTTTTTACCCATACAAGTCTTCATGATGTATAAAGTGGTTTTATTTAAGAAACACTACAAATTTGTAACCATTTCTGTCACTTTCTTGTACTACAATATATATCAATTTTCGAGCCCTGGAATCGAAATTTGTTTTTTTTTTTAATTTTGATACCAATTCTGTTTTACCAGGACAAAAAATAATTTTAACCAGGATAAAACGACGTTAGTTGATTTTTAGTTATTTTAATGTACAAAAAAATATAAAAATTGTTTAACCCTGGATAAGAATTTTTAAATTTAAAAATTTTTTTTCCATCTATGCAAATCTTCCCAATGTATAAAACGGTTTTATTTAAGAAAAACTTTGAATTTTTAAACATTTTAATTATTATATGTAGCACAAAATACCGAATGTGTAAAAAAAAAATATTCAATTTCCGATCCCTGGAATCGAAAATTTAATTTGTTTAAATTATTTGCTACCAATGGAAGTCTTCATGGTGTATAAAGCGGTTTTATTTAAGAAAAACTACAAATTTGTTACCACTTTCGTTACTTTCATGTACTACAAAATATTGCAGTACCGAACCCTGGAATCGAAATTTTGATTTTTTTTAAATTTTTGATACCAATTTTGTTTTGCCGAAATAAAAAGTAATTTTAACCAGGAAAAATGACGTCAGTTGATTTTTGGTTAGCTTATTGTATAAACAAATTTTGAATTACCTAACCCTGGGAACTTTAAATTTTTTAATTTTTTTTCATCGATGCAAAGCTTCATTACACCAAAAACGGTTTTATTTAAGAAAAACTTTAAATTTTTAAACATTTTAGTTATTATATGTACCACAAAACACCGAATGTACCAAAAAAAAAATTTTTTAATTTCCCATCCCTGGAATTTTTTTTTTTAGTTTTGAGTGGACAATTGAGGAGTCCCAAGGCATGAAATAGGTTCAATTTTCAAATAAGCAAAAAAATAATCGCTTTTTGGTGTTAATTTTGCGTCGAGAAATAGGTGTAAGCTTCCCAGCTCTGGAATCGTCCTTCCGATTTTTCTGAATTTCATACCACTCTAAGTTAGCTCACTTCCAATCGATCAGTCCAAGAATGAAGTCTCTAGCTCTTCTGGGGGCTTGGGAAAACCGATTTCACGTACAGACAGACGGACAGACGGACATCGCTCAATCGTCATCGCTATTCATAAGGATCCGAAATATATATACTTTATGGGGTCGCATATTGATATCGAAGAAATTACACACGGAATGACAAACCTAAATATACCCTTTCACATTTTTGTGAAGGGTACAAAAATTGCTGCTTCAGTGAATGTTGATGTTCAGCAATCAGATATCAATAATGCATACAGACTAAAAAAGCATGACAAAATAATAATTGAATTCTGCTCTCTAAATAAGAAAAATTAGCTTTTATCCAAAACATGTGGCGATAGAGTAAATGGTAAAACTGTAAAATTAGGGATAAACTTTATAAAAAAGGTATAAAAACAGAAATAATAAGTTATATGAACGAGAATATAAAATATACAGAAATATATTAAATAAACAATTAAATTATGCTAAAAATCAATACTACAAAACAAAGTTTTATATACAAATAACATTCGCGAATCATGGCAGCTTATAAATGAAATAATAGGGAAAAAAAACAAATAGCATTGATGATTTCATATTTCGAAACTTCAAAAACGATAGCATTATCAACATATGTGACAACTTCGCGCAAAACTTTAAACAGAACGTTGTTCATTTAATTTACTGGACGGGTTGTAGTTTTTTGAAGATATTTGAGTAAAACTATTTTAGTTAAAGTTTAAATAGTGTTGCATTTTTCACTTATCAGAATCTACAATCTTTGCAACAAGATTCCTACATTGGCGCCCAACTCAGTGGTTTCGCATACAACCATACATACAACAGATAACAATGCTGATATAGAAGACTAACAGCTACTAAAGAAGAACAAATCAACGTTTTGTTTGAAGACTGCGTACTGGCTACTTTTTCGGCAGAGCAATTTCAGCACATACTAACTGCAATGAGTGGTAACGTCAGAGGTGGATCCAGCGGTTGTAGAAAAATGTTTGTCAGCAATAACGGTATACCGTTGTTATTGGAAGACTATTGTATTGTAGCTCACCTACCTACATTGCATATACCGATGTATGTAGAGTATTACACAAAGTGTGGTATGCACACATTATTTAATAAATATATTAATACTAAATAAAGTCAATGAAATGCTGATCGATTAGAATATTTTGAGTGACATCAATGCAAGTATCAAATTAAGTTTAGTGCATTCCAACAAAATATTCTGTGATTGGTTAATGAGCAATTGTAATTTGAACTTCTTTGCGTTTCCATAAATGTGAGTGAGACAAATATTATGTTTAGGTAATATAGAATAAGTTAGAAGGGCTAACTCAAATTTGTAAAAGTAGTATATAAGCCAACGTAAAATTAAAAATAAATCAGATTTTTGGTTTCAAGACTAATTCAGCATAACTAACTCTTTTCTTATTAAAAGTTTCAAAATTCCGGCATTCTTTTGAACGCCTAGTGTTAAGCTGGAACCCTTCAGCTGTATAAAATAAATAAAGGGTTTTAGGGAACAATTTATAACCATTAACATTACACTATGCTGCATCAAGGTGAATTGGTGAGGACAATGTAGAAGATATGAGCAGGCAGTAACGCGTATTCGGACCACATCCATGCCTCCTGTTCCTGATTGGCCTATATTCAGCAAAAAAACCAACCAGTTGTAGAATAAAATGTAAGAAAAAAAAAATAAAAGTGATCAGTGAGTTCTTGTTGTAACTTTGATATTTGTTTTAAGTTTCTCACTTAGTAAAGTGGAAGTATGAAATAAATGTCTTTAGTTATTCTAAGAAATGTTGGGTAAAGGTTCCCTGATGATCAGCGTTAGCCCCAGTGAAAATGCGCATAGGAACTAGCTAAAAACTCTCTTAAATAAGATTTTGGGAAAAAAGAACTAGCACATAATTAAAATTAAAGACTTTAAAAACCCCCCAATATATAAACTAATTTTAATATGCAAGTGCTTGTGCAAAATAAAACAACTGACGTTGTCAACACTCTAAATAAATTGGTTTTATATTAAAACAATTATTGGTTGTTGTTCTTTATTTCTCTTACACCTACAATTTGAGTCGGCAAAAAACCAACCAGTTGTACAACAAAACGTAAGAAAATAAAAAAAGGAAAATTGATCAGTGAGTTCTTGTTGTGACTTTGATATTTGGTTTCAAGGCTTCTCACTTAGTAAAGTGGAAGTTTGAAATAAATGTCTTTAGTTATTCTAAGAAATGTTGGGTAAAGGTTCCCTGATGATTTGCCCTACTGAAATGCGCATAGGAACTAGCTAAGACCCCTCAATTTATCATTTTTAATTTTTTAGTAAGATTTTGAGAAAAAAGAACTAGCACATAACTAAAATTAAAGAGTTTAAAAACGACAATTCCCCACTAAAACCACAGACAGTTTTATCTGTAAGAAAAGACTTACGTTTTCTCATCTCAAACAGCCGTCAAGTGAGTCAATTCAGTTGAATATGGTTACGGCCTACTCAACATAAAAATACTAGACCGTATTCATCGTGATAGTGTAAGAACGTTCGAAGAATTGATATCTAGCAGTCGTGAGGCAGAAATGTTTTTCAACAATTACAGAAGACGAAAAGAAAGACAAACCGCTGCAGTTTTTTTTCGTATAAAAGGGCATTCCATAGATACGTGCTACAAAAATAAAAAAGGCGATGAACGACAAACTGGTGAACAACAAAATCAATATTCATCTGGAAATCAATCTAGACAATCCCAGCAGACCACAGTATTTGCAATTTAATGCAATTTCATTAACCATTATTGGAGAAGCACTACCAACGGCCCATGTGGACTGTTTCGGTGAAAAAGATGAAACAATATTTGACAGTAGAGCTAAGACCAGCATTGCTAGCCCAGCACTGAAGAAAAATTTTTCCGCAAATAAATGCATTTTTCAAGAGGTGCGTGCTGAAGTCACCATCTGCTAGGCTCTGTTACTACAGGTAAAGTAACGTCCACTATTTGCGATATATTGACTAGAGGTCGAATACGAAAAATAAGATTACTATACCCCGCAAACGCCACAGAAAATCGAACTCTAACTGGAACCGATTTTTTGTAACAAGCTGGCATTGCACTCGATATGGCTCAAAAATATTGTGCAATAGAAACCAAGGTGTGCGCACTAGATATCGAGAAGAAAGTGTCCCCGTGTACAAAAGAAGTTGACAGATGTCCCCCTTTATTAAATTTATTGAAGGTTAGTACATTTTATCAATTTTATAATTTTACCTGGGACTCCAAAAATTGATATACAAAAGCAATCACCTTCACCTAAAACGCCCACATTTGTTAAAAGTAATGACTCACCGCATGTTCATTTATTGAGAGGGAAACTAGAAGTTGATAATTATATAACCCAGGACAAATTGCATTTATTTTCATCTCCAATACGCTCATCATATAATTAATCCATATTTATAAACTCAAACCTATTGAGGAGATGACCAGGAACACATTTAATGTGACAACTTCGCCAGCAAAAGCTAGAAAACTTAAGCCAGTGAAATATATGGATGACTATTTTAATCCTTTAATTTCATTGGACATTAAGTTAATGTCTTAATGGGATTAAAGGAATCTGATGGTTTTGGTCTTACTACTGACCAAAAATTTGAGTTGGATAAATTGTTGATTCAAAATGGATCAATATTCGATGAACCTACCAGTGCCACACCTCATGCTACACATCGTATTCACACTAATGACCATGATCCTATAGTAATCCTCCTTATCGTTTCTAGTAAGAAAAGTTCCCTTAAAGACTGATGTCAACAAAATGCTCGATTCTGGTGTTATCGTTGAATGCCAATCGCCATAGGCAGCTTGAGTCGTTATCGTTCCCAAAAAATTTGGTAAAATTTGTTTATGCATAAACCATAGGGAGCTTAATGCAATTACCAAACAATTGATCTATAGTGTGGATACTAGCAAATCGTTGTACACCCAGTTGATCAAGATAAAACCGCCTTTGTGATACATTTTGGCATATATAAATTTAAAAGCATGCCATTTGGTTTGTGGAACGCTCCAGCCACATTCCAGAAGTTAATTGACCGGTTTAAAGCTTCCTTAGGAGAAACTATATTTCGGGTTAAGCAGGTACCCCGCAGGGAATTATGATAGACCCAGAGTAGGTATAATTTTTACAGGTATGTTCTTGGTATCGCAGATTTATACCATCAACTGCATATGTATCTAAGCCCTTGTCAGCCATATCGAAAAAAAATAATTTGAAGAAACTATTGACAACAGCACCCATATTGAGTCAAGCTGTTGATGGTGAACCATTTATTCTCAAAACAGATACCAGTGGTTGTGCAGTTTTGCTTTAGAGGGAGAGCCAAGACGAACATCCTATTGAATACGCCAGCAGGCTACTTTCGGATGCAGAACGTAATTATTCCACAATTGAACGGGAAGCACTCACAATTATTTGAGCTGTCCAGAAGTACCTATATTGTTAAACTTTAGCTGCGAAATCTGCTCATTTTCCATTGAGATGCCAAGAAAAACGTCCGTTGTACGTTTCACCAAAAGGATTTCAATGGATATTTATTGTAAAAGACATCGTTAGCCGTTGGGTTGAACTTTTCCCCTTAGAAATAGCCACAGCCAATGCCTGCACCGAAACATTAATCTATGAAGTGTTCCTTAGATATGGGGTACCCAGGAAGGCCATCAGCGACAATGCTGTACAATTTTTTTCGGCAGTTATGCAAAAAGTCATCTACTGTCTTAATATCGTACACATACTAAATCCAGTCTGCCATTCTATGGCGAATCCTGTAGGGCGTAAAAATAGAGACATGAAAACACAACTGTCCATATTAGTGGGAAATGATCACCAATCTTGGGATGATAAATTACCCAGCATTACATTTGACAACACTATGTCAAAGTAAAAAGTGCACTCCAGCAACCTTTGGTGTGAACTTCACTTGTTGACGTACAACATGATTTAAAAGCCTTAGTCCAGACTGACATTTTTTTTATCAGAAACAAGTCAGAGTGCCATATTCGGCTGTGCCGAATCTTACATACCCTTCACCAACGTACGTCTGGCATTACATATATTTTTAAGTACCAATTTTGAGCTTCCTAAGTTATAAAATAGTTTTAGTTAGCAAGAAACAAAGTCAGTTGCTTTTTTAGTAATTTTTTTGAATAAAAAAATGTTTCTCACCCCTGTTTTCTTTTTTAAAAACGAGGCATGTTATTTAAGAAAACCTTGATACTTTCATGTAGTACAAAATATGGCAGTTATCCAACGCTGGAATCGAAATTTTTATTGTTTTTAAAATTTTTCATACCAATTTTGTTTTGCCAAAATTACAAAAAAGTTTTAGTTAGTAAAAACGTCATTAGTTGCCTTTTTGGTTAATTTATGTATAACAAAATTTAAGTTTCCCATACTTGGAAGCGAAATTTTAATTTATTTTGTCTTTTGTTGAGGAAAAACTTAAAATTTGTAACCATTTTGGTCACTTTCATGTACTACAAAATATTGCAGTTTACAGCCCCGGAATCGAAATTTTGATTTTTTTAATTTTATTTTACCAATTCTGTTTTTTCTAAAGTAAAAAAAATTGTTTTAATGATTAAAAAACGACGTTAATTGCTTTTTTTGGTTACTTTTATGCATAAAAGTAATTTAAATTTCTCATCCCTGAAAGCGAATATCTAATTTTTTTACCAATGCAACTCTTAATGAGGCATGAAATAGTTTTGTTTAGGAATAACTTAAAATTTGTAACAATTTTGGTCACTTTCATGTACTACAAAATATTGCAGTTATCCAACCCTGGAATGGAAATTTTACTTATAAGAATTATGTTTTTCCTGAATTAGAAAATAGTTTTAATTAGTAAAAAAGTGGCGTCAGTTGTCTTTTTGGTTACTTTTATTTATAAAAAAATTAAATTTCCCATCCTTGAGAGCGAAATTTTATTTTTGTTTGTTTTTTTTTACCAATGCAACTTTTAATGAGGCATGAATAGTTTTATTTAAGAAAAACTTAAAATTTGTAACTTTCATGTACTATAAAATATTGCAATTATCCAGCCCTGGAATCGAAATTTTTAATTTTTTCTTTTTGATACCAATTTTGTTTTCCCTGAATTAAAAAATAGTTTTAATTTGTAAAAAACGATATTAGTTTTCTTTAAGGTTACTTTTATGTGTAAAAAAATTTTCAATTTTCCATCCCTGGATGCGAAAATTTTAATTTTTCTTTGATTTTTTATTAATGCAAATCTTCATTATGTATAAAGCGATTTTATTTGAGAAAACCCTAAAATTACTTCATGTATTACAAAATATTGAATGTGCAAAAAAACTTTTGATTTCCCATCCGTGGAAAAAAAAATTTTTTTTCTGCTTTTAATTTTGCGTCGAGATATATGTGTAATCTTCCCAGCTCTGGAACCGTACTTCGGATTTTGCTGAATTTCAATACTTTTTCAATACAATTCTATTTAAGTTCATTTCCAATCGATCAGTGCAATAACGAAGTCTTTAGCTCTTCTGGGGGCTTGGGCAAATCGATTTCACGTACAGACAGACGGACTGACGGACGTCGCTCAATCGTCATCGCTATTCATAAGAATCCAGAATATATAGGGACCCCACATATGTCCAAGATATTACATATATATATATATATATATATATATATATATATATGTATATATATATATATATATTTATATATATATATATATATATATATATATATATATATACATATATATATGTATATATATATATATATATATATATATATATATATAATAAATTAACTATTTGACATACTGTCATTGTACTATTATAATATGAAATTTATTTATTGGGTGGATAAGCAATGTCTATATGCATTTCATTGGCGCTTTATACCAAATCGTCAGTAGACTTTAACCACAGTTTTGGTAAGTTTCAAACTTCTCGACTTATTAAAAGACTTTCAAAAAATAAAATAGAGTCATATCAAATAAAAGTTGTTAGTTGGGTTTTGGTTTGTATAGGTTTCATAGCTTACTATACTTCTTATTATGTGATTTTTTGAAATAATTTGTGAAGTTTTATAGTTAATTTATTAACAGAATTCTCTGTTTTTGGAAGTCTTTTAATAAGTCGAGAAGTTTGAAACTTATCAAAACTGTGGTGAAGGTCTACTGACGATTTGGTATGTTACATCTTAATTCGATTGTTTACTTTTTCATAAAAAGAGGTATTTTTTTATATATTCAGGTATGTGATGAAAAATAGTGGTTTTAAAAACTGAAACCAATCTCTAAAACATAAATTCAATATATTTCATTAAACTCTGCACCTGCTATTTTTAGCTATTAGCTATTGAAAATCGGGGTTCACATGTACATACATATACAAATTTTTTCAATTCTTAATTGTGTTGGATCATTATGGTTGGCAGGTGCGCTAAAATTTTTCTCAGAAGGTGGTTTTCAAAGATCCATGAGAAACGACGCATATATATATATATATATATATATATATATATATACATGCATCGCACAACAATATCAAAATTATTAAAAAATCTTTTGCTGTTTTGCAGAAAAATTACCCAGAACCTCATAAAATTAATATCAAGCGAATCATTCAGATCATTTTGCGCAATTGACTACGAAAAGCTTAATCTACTCTTAATTATTTAACAAAGCGAAAAATATCAATTCATTTTATTTGGGCAAAAATTATTTATGTGTAATAATTATATCATTATTTTGGATTCTGCTAACGAGCTGATTTTGTTTTACTTGTAGGTCTATTTTATTTAGTTTATTATTTTCTGTCCCTATTTTTTCCATTTCTCTATAATGATAATAAATTCAGTGAAAATGTTTGTACTTAGGGTTTCGATTGATTTATTTATACTTCTTATATTTTCAGTATATAGTGTCCAGATATAGTTTCTGGGCAGTATCGGAAACTTTTTTAAGATTTCGGTAAATTTGATTCCGTTTTTAGTGTCACTTTCAAAATACCGTCTTAAGTTACATTTTATTGTATCTGCAGTTATTGTATTGATAAATTGCATTTTGTGTTCCTTCTACAAACGCATACTAACACCTGTTGCTATACTTTCTTTTAGTTGAAATTTTCTTTTTTATTGCAGCTTTCGAAAAAGACCATATTTTGAACAAATAATGTTTTTACATATACATATATATATATATATATATATATATATATATATATATACATATTTATATATATATATATATATATATATATATATTTATATATATATATATATATATATATATATATTTATATATATATATATATATATATATATATATATATATTGTTACAAAGATTAGAAATAGATTTAAAATAAACGACAATGTGGCTATATGTACTTGGCAGCACTGGCAATATTATCTATAGTTGTCAAAATGTTACAAACACTATATAGATAATATTCAAATTAACGGAAATGGAATACTCCAGAATATACAAGATCATGCCACAACAACAACAAACATAGCAACATCAATGCTAAGAGATGTTGTTCTTAATGATCTTGTATGCAAGTATTCGCTGCTAATAAAACTAAATAGATTCACAAGTATACACAGCCATATGCACGTAGAAGAAACAAAACCACACACTCATTCATACAACCACTCATAGTTACCATAGGCAAAACACACAGAACACTCATACATTCAAACACACATAGTCACCATAAGCAAACCAAACAAGTCAGCATTGTCATACAAACACACACATGCCAAGTAAAATACAACCACCATACCCAGAACTTTCGCGAGGTTACCAGACGACGTCATTTTTGCTATATAAAGGCGCTGCCAGAACTCAGCAAGTGTCAGTGTGATATCAAACATAGACGTGTTAACATCGCTGAGGGTTGAGTAGTACAAATACTCGTGTTAAGTAATAAATAAAGTGTTGCCGCATTAAATTTCTTAAATTAATTTGTCCGTGTTTTAATTTGATGCAATGAAACGTATCCTTGAAGGATAAGTAATAAAACCGTTTTTACGAAAAGGTCTAAAAACGTAACAATTGGTGTCAGAAGTGGAATTGCAAAAATAATTAAAAGGACATTGCAATTTAAGAAAGGAAAATAAAAGGACATTAAAAAAAAAGGACATAAAATTAAAATAAATAATCATGAAATTTGATGCGTTAAAAGTTGAACAGCTGAAAAAGGAGCTCAGCAAGCTTGAATTGCCAACTGCAGGTAACAAGGCTGAACTGCAGAAGAGGCTGATAGATGAGTTTAAGAATCGCGGCATGGACATCGGGACATACGAGTTTGAGGACAAAGACGATGTGCAGGTATGCCCTCCTGCCACGACCAGCAGCATGGACATAAATTCAATGTTCGCTGCTATGATGATCGAAATGAAACAGAACTCTCAGCAGATGCAGGAAAAGCTTGTAGCCGAAATAAGTGAGATAAAACAAAACTCTCAGCAGATGCATGAGGCATCAAGAATCAGCAGTGACAAGCTTGCAGCCAAAATAAGTGAAATAAAACAGAACTCTCAGCAGTTGCAGGACAAGCTTGTAGCCGAAACTCAGCAGATGCAGGACAAGCTTGTTGCCGAAATAACTGAGATAAAACAGAACTCTCAGCAGATACAGGAGTCAAATAAGGCCACGAACGATATCCTGGTAGAGGTTTCTGAAGCCATCAACATGAGGATGGATTCTATTGAGAAAAAATTCTCAGAGCTGGCGGATAGAGTCCAACATCTAGAATGCGGTGGCCTGGAACAGCATGCAAATGAGTTCGAAGAGAAATTGCATGCTCTAGAGGACAAAGTGCATAACCTGGAGTGTAGTGGCGGGTCAGTACGAGCAGTTGCGGAGGTTTCTGCGCGGACAAAAGCGCCATGCTTCGACGGCGGCGTACCATTAAGCATCTTCAAATTCCAGTTTGAGACGGTTGCTAGCAGAAATGTATGGGATGCTGAAGAAAAGGCCATAGAGTTGATCTTGTCCTTAAAGGGTACAGCCGCAGAGGTACTTGAGACTGTGCCAGTAAGCCGCAGAAACAACTATAATGAAATAATGGCAGCATTGCAACGCAAGTATGGTGGTGAGCACAAGCGCGATTTATACAGAATGGAATTACGATGTAGAGTTCAGAAGCCTAACGAATCTCTACAAGATTTCGCAATGGAAATCGAGCGTTTAGTGCAGCTCACATATCCAGGCGAGAGTCACCCGTTTCTGGACCATTTTAAAACTGAGGCTTTCGTTAACGGCATTCGCGACTCTGATGTTAAACTGGCGGTGTGCGCTACTCAGAAATCCACTTTCGCTGAAACTGTGTCATTTGCGCTGGCTCAAGAGACTGCCAGAATGGTTTCCAAGCCACAGATATGAATAGTGCGGAATGTGGATGTTTTGTCTGAGGAGGATAACAACCTAGTGGCTAGCGTTAAGGAGGCAATGCGACAACTGCTGGCAGAGAAGGCTATCAAAGAAAAGCCTAAGTGCTTTAACTGCGGAAAGATCGGTCATTTTCAGCGCAGCTGCAAAGCATCAAGGAAGAGAGGTAGATCCGTTTTGCCACCAAGAAAGAGCATTGAGCATAGAAGAGGCACAAAGCATAACAATGCGGATGCTCTTTCAAGAAGACCCTGCTGTTCAGAGCGTAAACATTGTGATACAACCGAGCAAAAGGAAGGCGTTGTTGATGTTCGGCTAATTCACATCGGCCCTGATGAAGACTGGTCAGCGACACAGAGAGACGACAGCATGCTAAGGAAAATTATAGCGGCCAAAGAAGAGGACAGACGACCATCCAGGAATGAAATTTCGGCTGAAAGCCCACTCGCCAAATCTTATTGGGCTCAGTGGAACAGCCTTAAGGTAATAAAAGGGTGTTTATACCGCGTATGGGAAAGTGTAGATGGCAAAACAACTTCAAATTTAATAGTTGTGCCATACTCCAAGATAAGTAAAGTTTTACAGGAGTTTCATAATGGACCTAGTGGCGGTCATCTTGGAGTAACAAAAACCCTTGAGAAACTGAAGCAGCGTTTTTATTGGGTTGGATGTCAACAAGCCGTAGCCGACTGGATAGCAAACTGTCCACAGTGCAAAGCAGCCAAAGGCCCAGTAAGAGGAAGCCGGGGAGAGCTTCAACAGTACAACTCAGGAGCTATTACGTCCCAAGAGAAAGGCGACTTAAACGATCGGCATGAGTTCGCGCGTAATCGAATCCAGATGGGCAGTGACAAGATGAAGGCTAGGTATGACCGCGCAGCAAACTCGGAGGGATTTATGGAAGGACAATTGGTTTTACTGTATAACCCACAACGGAAGAAAGGATTGTCCCCAAAATTACAGACTCACTGGGATGGCCCGTATAAAGTGATTAAGAGAGTGAATGACGTTGTATACCGGATACAGAAGCACAATAGCCCAAGGTCGAAAATGAAGATAGTACATCTCGAACGATTGGCGCGCTATGGAAGAGGTGATTGTATGCCTATTCGGGACGAACAGGCTTAAGTGGGCGGCAGTGTTACAAAGATTAGAAATAGATTTAAAATAAACGACAATGTGGCTATATGTACTTGGCAGCACTGGCAATATTATCTATAGTTGTCAAAATGTTACAAACACTATATAGATAATATTCAAATTAACGGAAATGGAATACTCCAGAATATACAAGATCATGCAAGGCTGTGCCAATAAGAGTAAACCACAACAACAACAAACATAGCAACATCAATGCTAAGAGATGTTGTTCTTAATGATCTTGTATGCAAGTATTCGCTGCTAATAAAACTAAATAGATTCACAAGTATACACAGCCATATGCACGTAGAAGAAACAAAACCACACACTCATTCATACAACCACTCATAGTTACCATAGGCAAAACACACAGAACACTCATACATTCAAACACACATAGTCACCATAAGCAAACCAAACAAGTCAGCATTGTCATACAAATACACACATGCCAAGTAAAATACAACCACCATACCCAGAACTTTCGCGAGGTTACCAGACGACGTCATTTTTGCTATATAAAGGCGCTGCCAGAACTCAGCAAGTGTCAGTGTGATATCAAACATAGACGTGTTAACATCGCTGAGGGTTGAGTAGTACAAATACTCGTGTTAAGTAATAAATAAAGTGTTGCCGCATTAAATTTCTTAAATTAATTTGTCCATGTTTTAATTTGATGCAATAAAACGAATCCTTGAAGGATAAGTAATAAAACCGTTTTTACGAAAAGGTCTAAAAACGTAACAATATATATATATATATATATATATATATATATATATATATGTATACCTAAATTTTTAACTATAGGTTTCAATGACTTATATTTTTATTAACGGCGAAAAAAGACAGTTTATGCACATAGTTAAGAAAATAGTTTTCTGTTTGAAACAGAATAGATTTTGAAACAGATATGACAAAACGATTCGAACAACCACATCACACCCTGTTTTGTTTGAAATCCTCTTGGTATCTAATCGTTTTTCATCACATACCTGATCACCTACCTTTATGATAATCAATTAGTTCAAAGTTATTAAATAAATAAAATGTTTTAAGAAAATAAAAAGCTTTTTCCTTATAGTTACATATAACTAGCGTCTTTTTCATAAATTCGTGGTTCTTTTTTTATGATATGACTGCAGTTTTTTAAATACTGGTGAAAATATTGAAAAAAAAGCCTGGGGACGATTATTCGGTATTATGTTAATTTTATGAGAAAGTTTAAATTTTGAATAAGCATGGTGTGTTAACTGTAATTATAACCGTGTAATAATGCCGACTGTTTTTGTTCTACATGGGTATCTTCAAATAGGGTGTTTCTCATAGAGTGATAAAACTTTGAGTTGGCATAACTGCTTTATTTGACCACTCATTTAACAGCTGATAGTTGGTTTTTGTGTAGTTTGCCATTTCATTATGGATCGACTTACACCAGAGCACCTCCTGCAAATTGTGGAAATTTTTAATCAAAATAATAGTTCTGTTCATCAAACTTATCATGCAATTCGTCCATTCAAAATTTTATTTTCCAATGAAGCCCATTTTTGGTTGAATGGGTACGTAAATAAACAGAATTGTCGCATTTGGAGTGAGGAGAATCCACAAGCTTTTGTCGAAACACCATTAAATCCACAGAAAATTACTGTTTGGTGCGCTTTATGGACTAGCGGAGTCATTTTCAAAAACGATGATAGTCAGATTGTTACTGTTTGTGAAAATTGCTGTTCCAGATTGCGCCTTGTACGCGCCAGCCGTGGCGGCCACATGACCAAAATCGTATTTAAGCATTAATGGCATACAATTTTCTATCCAATAAAGACCCTTTCACTCTATAAAAAACCCCCTTTACATATGTGTATACTTGCTTACTATTCATGTACTTTTCTTTAATATGTATGTTAATATTAGATATAAAATTACTTACACGTAACCACGAATAATGTTGTTTTTGGTTTTGGTGCTGCACTGCAATATTTCTTGTAGCTTAAAACAAAGCTGCAACCCAAACTGAACTTTCATATTAACAAATCCAGAATATGTTTTGTCGATATCCTTCAATAAAGCATCTGCTCTATGTGCTGACTATATATAAGTTAAATAGTAATAGGTTAATATTTTTCATAACTTTATATCAAACTTAACTATGAGTAAAACATTACCTCAAGTTTGCTATCTGTACTCAAACAAATCAAATATGGTACCATTCGCACCGGATGAACAAGACCTTGGCGTAAAACGATTTGTACTACTTTAACTGCCCAAAGACGGACGGCATCATCTCGGTTTAAAAAACAATCCAAAATTTCTTGTAAATAAAGCTGTATTACTCTACTTGCCATTCCCGAAGACAAGTCATTCATTTCCTTAAGATCTTCGTTTTTGGATTGTTTTTCCCCTAAGAAAGAAGATCATAAACTGATTTTTTTTAACATTTAAATTTTACGTACATTCTTTTTCCTTATTGTACATATACATTTCGGATTCAGTTAAATATATCCATATGTTTCGCATACATATTATTTTTATATTAGGCTCCGTTTTTTCTGAACAAAGTATATCACAGTAAAATTTTTTTAGTTCTGGCCTTATTAAATAATGGTCATTCATTACACAAAATGATCCCAATGCAATTAAAGACTGTTTTTGAATCTCATAGTTAGAACATTGAGTAAAAAACATAATACAATCAAAAGCATCATCGCAAATAGTTGGTGAAAGGTTGTTAGATTCCCCTAAAAATAAAAAATTTTCACTCTAGGCATTAAATTTATGTAAAGGCAAGCAACATATTTCAAACTTAAATCAAGCTACTTCAAAGAAAAGTAAAATTTTTTGTTGTAACATACTTTATAAGAAATTTGTACAAAGCGTTTCTTAACATTGATTTATATGAATTGAGTCTCTTATAACCAGTATAAATTATTTTGAAGATCTTGTTGCTAAATGTTTATTATTATTTCTTTATAAAAGCTAGTTTGATTAGGATAGCCTCTTTAAGCATAATCTCAAGCTTATAT
Source organism: Linnaemya vulpina (assembly GCA_963675445.1). Taxonomy (NCBI): domain Eukaryota; kingdom Metazoa; phylum Arthropoda; class Insecta; order Diptera; family Tachinidae; genus Linnaemya; species Linnaemya vulpina. The sequence goes on along the minus strand of OY776276.1, from coordinate 76,376,496 downwards.
ACTCGTATATAAAGAATATACTATTGGTTTTACTTGATAAAGTTTAGGTGATTAGCTATATGTATAAAAAAACATTTCTTAGATTTGTATTATTATTTTTATAAAATTATAATTTGTTTTTTCAATAATTATAAAATAAACTATATAAAAAAAAAATTTCAAATCAAATAAAAAATTAATTAGCTGAAGAAGTCGCACAAAGGAGTGATGAAATATTGAAAAAACAAATAACAATTTTATAAAAATAAAGAGATCTTAAGCTTAAAATTATTAGTGGATATTGTTAATTAAAAAGTGGTCAAAAACTAGAAGAATTAAAAAAACAAAACATTTCTTAAAGCTGAAATTTACTTTATTTTTTATACACTAAAACATGTAAAGGAAAAACGGCCACACTGCACCAATTTATTCGTCATTCGTCGGCATAAGAAATAGAAATAAACCTATCGCAAAATTCGTTGTGAACGACGTATTCTGTGTATTTTCATTTACATAAGTGTGTTTTATTTCCAACGACAAACATTCGTTACGAAAAATTCATCGTCGTCCCAGTTGTGTTTATATCATAATGTTGTGTTTTATAAACATCAATAATATCATTAGCTACAATACATTTCATTAATTCCAATGCTACAATAGTACTATTAAATAGTTCTCTTTTAATTATGGTATCGGCATGTATACACTTTATATATGAGAAGACAGATATGTAAGTTGAGTTTGAAAGAATGTTTACGGCAATAAAGGAATACATATTCTATATTGGTTTATTTTTACTGTACCATCGCACCTGTACTCTACAATATAACAGGTTCATGTTTTAACTAAACGCACCTTCTAGCCATCTGTCTTTCCAAACCACTATTTATTCGCTGTTTTGTTTTAACCAGACAGCAACTGATGAGATGTAGACAAAATGCTTTTAAATGTAAAAACAAACAAGCACTGGAAGAGAAGAGCCATGTTACAAGATAATGAAGTTGAATTGATTGATACTAGTAACGATAGCGAAGATTTTTATTTTTAAGATTTGTTTGATTTTTCTATACCGAATTTTTATATGGTTAAAAATCAATATTTTAAAGAATTTTCAAACTTTATTACTTATTATCTTAACCCATTATTATTATTATCCTTGTCATTTGAAATGTAATTATTTAGAAATAACAAGTTTTAACATCGGAAGCTTTTCATCTATTACTAAATTAATTATTTTAAGTCGATATTATCTGATTTTGGGCGATTCCGCTATAGAGAAGGATTTCCGGTGTGATTTTTTCAATAACGTTATTAGTTTAGTAATTATTTTAACGAACAGTTTATATTGCTATGTTAAATTGAATTAATATTCATAGGCTAATTGTTCGAAATTAATTTTTAAAATCTCTGTTCGTTAAAATAATTACTATAAAAATATAAGCTAAAGCTTCAGCTAACAATGAAAATTGGAAAAACGTTCACATATACTTAAGTATAAAATTCAAACCAAAAAAGTTTGACTTAATGTATAATGGAACAAAAAATTTAGAAGAAATGGGACATGAAGAAAATAATCAAACGGTAACACGGGTATTAAAACATAAACGTGTTAACATCAAGTTGATACAGTTTTCGGATTCTTTTTCACAATAACATTTGTGTAAATAGGAACTGTTATCACATTCAACTAAGCCACCTAAAAAGTGGTGACAAACACAATATACACATGAGCACTGATGATGAAAGTGTTGCGACTTTCTAAAACAGCTGTTCTGCTCTGCTGTGTAAGTTGAATAAAACTGCTGTTGACTTTCCTGTGTGCCTTGGAATATTTATCATCATGTCTTTCTGAGATTTTAAAAATTAATTTCCAACAATTAGCCTATGAACGTTATTAGTTGAATTTTTTTCTTATTAGTGCAAAGAAGACATTCTAAATACAATAAAAAATTTATTTTTATTCGATTTTATACCATATCCTATTTTTTGGCGGCTTTTAAAATATTACTATTCGAAATATATATAAAAACTGTAATATCATAACTAGCAACAATGGCGCGAAACAGTTGTTATTGACTGTTTTTATGTTTTACCGGGTAAAAGTGAAGTGACAATATTCATTTATCTTCGTGTTCCAAAAAATTTAAGAATATGTTGTTGTTTATGAAGTATTACACTGTTAACTTATTGCACCCGCGATGCAAAATATACAAAAAGTTTACTTTTTGTACAGAAATTAAGAGCTATCATTCTGACACTTTGCAAAAGTAAGAAGAACTCAAATACAAACTTAAATAATTTGTTTTTAAGAGTGTAATAATTGGTAGGTTAAAATTAATGATAACTTAAAGTAGTTGCACCCGCGATGTCGATGTAAGATCAGTCTCTGATAACAACATATTTGTATATCTTCAGTTACAATTGCGCCGCTCAATTTAAGAATCGATATGTAATGTCAAGTATGAATTCACTCAAAGCAGAATAGGGATTCGATCACCTCGAATGGAACGTTTTCGCTGCCTCACACGGAAAAGGGGCCGTTGATGGAATTGGTGGAAGTGTCAAAAATCAGTGTGGGTATTACGTCTTGGAAAGCCATAGTTTACAGCGCAATGGAATTATACAACTTAGCACGCAGCCTCTCTGAAAACATCATCTTTAAATTTGTAGCGCACACCTCACTGTCTCACTCTAAATGCACATTGGTTTTAAAGTCGCCAAAACCCACCGCTAGTAGTGAGATAGTGATTGGGCCGATGACGACTTGGAACCTCTTAAGAATCTCAAATCATAAAAAATAATTCTGGGTCCTGATATACAGTGAATTCATCGCATAATCAGACAAGCATTTCTTTCATATGTATTATGTGCTCGACTAAAAAAAAAAACAAATATTTGAAATTTTTTTTTGCTTTTATGTACACACTACACTCTAATCTTACAAAATAACAAAAATATCATGATTTTTCACAACAACGGTAAATATTTAAAGAAAAACTAAATTTACTTAATTTTTTTGTGCTTAAAACATAATCGGACATCAATGCAATATCAATGCTTTAAATCTCGAAAAGAAACAATTACATACATATATGGTTTGATATCTTATTTCGTAAAATTGATATTTATGTGCACTTAAGTTAGACTGGTTGCACCCGCGATAATTTGGTGTTGCACCCACGATTATTAAAATTATTCATTGTTTATTTGCATTTTGTTTAGAGTTTTTATTTGATTTCTTTGATTTGTTACTGTAATACATTTCAAAATATTAAGTCATACCATATTAAATGCATTAGAATTAATAGATTTTAGTCTTTTCTGTTTGAAATCTAGCAATGTTGGGCCAAATTTGTTGCACCCGCGATGGCAATTTGAACCTTCCTCCTGGCTTTTAAATTACCAAATGAAAATTGTTGTTAATTAATTTAAAGAAAACATATTATAATCTAGTCTGTTAGAGGGTAAGTTAATTAGGTTAAACTAAAACAGTTGTCTAAATGTTGCATCCGCGATAATGGAATAACCCTTTTCCTAAATGAATAGATGTGATAACAGTACAAAAAACTTGGATTGAGAAAAATGTAAAGCAAATTTATAAATTTCATGGATTCGAAGGTGTGCACTGTTGCCGAGGAGATAGTTATGGCGGTACTTCGTTATATGTTAATCAAAACATAAATTCTTCTGTTGAAATCTATAGAAGTAGCAATTTTGTGGAAAGTTTGGTTGTTACTTTAAAAAATTTTAAAGTTGATGGTAAGCCTCCTTTGAGAATAATTTCCTTTTTTAGATCACAGAAATGATTATGCTCAAAACCGTCTTGTTGGCGGTTCTAAGAATGTTAAAACGCAAATAGTATGATAACAAGACCTACCAGCACTACATGCATAAAAGTTTTCAGCAACTTTTCTGAAAGAATTTTTGTGGACTCGGATCATAACATTACTAATTGCAAACTTCAAAATGATTTTATAATCAATGAACATGTCGAAATGTTAAAATTTTGCTGCGATTATAATAAACCTAAGACTTATTTAAACGAAAATTTGCCTAAAAATGTATTACCATTAAATACTTCAGATCTGACAGACATGCTGGTTTCTTGTGTGAAAGGAGCTATTAGTCATTGTGTGAAAGAAGCTATTAGTCATTGTATGAAAGGATCTATTAGTTACGTTTTCAACGGATTAATGGAAATCGTTAGCAATTAATTTTTTAAAAGAAAAACTTTTGAAGAAAAAAAGAAAATCAAGAAATAAACAAAATATTCAAGCTAAATTAAATATAAATATAATAAGTAAACTGATCAACATTGCCAGTAAAATAGGTAGACACAATTATTACATTGAAACTTTAACAAAGGTGGACACCGACTCCAAAAAACGTTGGAACTTCATTAATAATATCATTGGACGTTCAAATAGTAAGAACATAAACTTGCGTGATTCTCGAGGCGGAGTATTACGAATGAAGACGTTTCTAGAACGCTTTTAACAATTATTTTCTTAATAAGCTTGATCAGATTAAGCAACATATTCATATCTATCCTGATGACAATTTCAACTTATTCCGCACAATTCATAGACCACAATCTTATTTTTCACTAAATAATATTACCAAAGACGATATTGATGAAGTAATTTCAAATATGAAGACAAACAAAAGCCCTGGTAATGACAATATATCTCCAAAATTTGTAAGGAAATGCGAGGAAGAAATAACACCAATAATGTTTGATATTTTCAACAAGATAATTTTCAATTCAGTCTACCTAGATATATTGAAAATTCACAAGATTTTCCCGATACTAAAACAAGTTAATCGAACCACTGCTGATAAATATCGCCCTATTTCTTTGCTATCTGTAATAGATAATATTTTTGTATGATAGACTTATACTTTTCTTGGAAAGAAACGGTATTTGATATAATCACCGATTTGGTTTTCGAAGGGGTTGCGGTGCAGAAGATGTTAAATGTTATTAAATTTATTTGTAATGAATCGGATGACGAATTTGTTGGAGTAGCCGGAAAGTTCTTCGATTTTACGAAGGCTTTTGATATAGTCGATTATCAAATTTTATTACAAATATTGAGATTATATGGTATTCAAAGCCGAGAACTTTTAATTTTTTTAAAGTTATTTTTCCAATAGGAAACAGTATGTTCATATAAATAGCTCAAGAAGTTTTATTGGTTTCGTAAAGAATGGAGTTCCTCAAGGAAGTGGATTAGCGCCCCTGTTAGTTTCAATTTATTTAAAGGATTTGAAAAATCTTGGATTAACCGGAAAACTCTATATGTTTGCTGATGATGCAGGTTTATTACTTCCGTTTAAACATTAAACACCTATAACATTAAAAACTAATATTGAAAGGGATGATGCATTACTTTTTGAATATGCACGGTTAAAAAGGTTAATCTTGAACCCGAAGAAAATAAAACTTATTCGCTTTAGACCGCAATTACAACATAATAATGATGATTTTATTGTTCATATAAATGGAGAACGTATTTGTGAAATACATCCAACATCGTATTTGGGTATTACTACGCAACCTGTGCTGGGATTTACACATAAAAAAAAAATATCACCTGCAATTGGTATTTTGTTTATATTTATCTATGGACATAACAAATCTAAAATATCTCCAACATATGCAACACAAGGTACTGAAGACCGTACAATGTCTGCCAATTACATATTTAACACTTTCATTATATAAAGACGTTTGCAAAACGATTTTGCCAGTTTATGGACTACACATGTACCAAACTTTAAAAGCTGTTTTTAAAAATCTTCATCATTCCGAATCAAACACACTTTAACAGTCAAAAAAGAACTAATTTAAGAATTCCGAGAAGCAGGTCAGAAAAAACAAAACAATGCACATTAATTTGTCTAGTGGAAAAAAATCGAAAAAATTTTTTTTGAATTTACCAATAAAATATATATGGGATGAAAGCTAACACTCCCACGATTCCAGAGGTGGTTTGGTTTTTCATGTGCGTTACACATATAAAAAATTATACGGCCTTGAAGTCGAACTATTTTCATAATTTTTTCATAACTTTTAAGTAACTAAAACTGGGTTTGGAAAAATACATATAAACAATTAATTTTTCAATAAAAATGCATTGCAATTATATTTGTTTTATTCAGAAATGTAGCAGAAACAATGAAAAAGTCCTAAAATTCAAATATTTATAGCAACACTGTAAGAAAAATTGTGAAGAACTTAGCCAAAATATGCACTTAAGGACAAAAAATAGTCAGCTTCATTGGACCCGAAAAACTAAGCACATCACAAAACAACTTTTATGAATCAATAATCTTATTTTCTGATATATATATATATATATATATATATATATATATATATATACTAAAGTATGTATAAGAAGGTTTAGGTGTTTTCTATGCCAACTTTTGAAATATAATGATTTTAAAAATCATCCATATTTGGTATTTTTATTAAAATTATCAGTTGATATTTTTAATGTTTGATAATGTATGATAGTAGGCTATGCCTTAAACCAAAGAATACCAAGTAGGATGACTCTAACACATATAAAACCTTATTCTCACATATTTGGACACCATGAGAAACTAACTGTTTATTAATACAAATACGTACTTAAGCGAGAACCGTCAAAAAGTCGGGGTCGAAGTGCTTCATATGACAAGCTAAACCTAAAGACGGGAACAAACTTAACATTACTTATTCTCCCAACTAAGACCATTATAGATATGGAATTTCACCTTTGCATTGTTTGCTAAGATGCTATGAGAGCATGTTACACACTGCGTATCGATTGCCTTTTAAGACTTGGCAAGTTAGGAATTATAAGAAAATAAGATAAATTTCGATCTGAGACGGGATTAACAGTTAATAAAGTGAAGTCTAATTTTGGCACTAGTTATGATGGCAATACAGCTCGAAAATTTTTTAACGAATTCAAAAAAACGTCAGAGATTACACGAGTTAATGAAAAATACATATATATTTTCAATTTAATCTTAAAACAGCTAACGGAGCAAACTCGGAAATATATTTAAATAAATGATTGGTATTATATGCCATCAACGTTGCATAAACTTCTCATTCATGGTTGTGAAATTATAAAATATTTTAATTTACCTATTGGTAATATTTATATACCTGTATGAAATAAATATTGTGTTTTAAATATTTTCTTGGGTTATTTTAGAGATGCTTTCTGAAGATGCTTTAGAATGTCTTCACAAAACAATTAGAAAGAACAGACTTGAGCACACTCGAAAAAATAGCAGAGAAAATTGTACTCGAGATTTAATGAATAAACTCCTAATTTTTTCTGATCCATTAATTTCATCTAATAGAAATACAAGAAGCTCTTTCTACAATAATCAAGAAATTAGTAATTTTAGTAGATGAATCTTTTAACATTGATTCAGACTCGGAAACTTATTTAAATGATTAAGAAATTGTTTACAATTGTTGTGTTATTTGAATTTGTTTGTTACTTTATTAATAATCTTTATATAAATATGTTCTTTATCTTAAATAATAAATTAATTTTGAAATATTTAGTGTTGTCAATTTGGCAACCTTATTAATATAATGTTATTTGAATACCAATTGTTGTTTTCAAAACTGTAAACAAACAAAAACTAAAAAATTTAAAAAGTTATATTAAAAAAAGTATACGGCAACCCTAAATAATTAGTGATTGGTTATAATTCATAAGAAAACTATCATTATGTATGTAATTTTGTATATGAAATGACAGATTAAAATTCAAAAAAATAATTATTACGGAAATGGGGGAATTTTTGGTATTTCATTGTCCCTGCACCGGAAAAATAAAAGGATTTCTAAAAATTTTTATTAATTTTTGCAAATAGTAGACCAAGAGAGATATGTGCCAAAAATTTCATTAAGCAACCATAACTCCTTCGTTTTTTTCCCACTTTTAAAATGGCGACCGTTCACTGTGCAACGTATCGATTTCAAAGGTGCTTTAAAGTACATTTTATCAAATGATTTGAAATCTATTGAAAGAATTTCGACTTTTCAGTCATCATTAAAAGATCATATCGCACCCTAAATACAAAAGGGGCACAACTCAAAATTTTCCAAAACTGACTTTTTTCCATAAATTAATTCAGAATACTCATCTCTAACTACTGCAAAAATTTCTTTCACATCACTATCTTCTTTAACTGGAAAAATACAGTTGTGTATATTTTTATGTTAAGTGTGTTGCTTCTGCACGATGAACTAAAGAGAATTATTTTTAGTTGTGCTAATGTGCTCAAGAACAACTGATTACTTTTATTACACATAAAGTTTTATTTTGAGTTCTGTCTCTATTACTGTAAAAAGTGATCAATTTCGTGGTATATTATTTTGCATTGTGCTTCTTTAGTTGGAAAAAGTAAGTTCAATTAACAGTATTATTTATTTATGTGCCTTTTTTGAATAAATAATCGTGATCGTCGTAAGTTTAAAAATTTTTTTTTTATTTTAAAGTACAAAAAAGTATTTAATGTTAATTATATTGGTGTTAGCCTTTTGTTTGTTTACTTATTGTACATGCCTTTTCTAAAATCTTAAATTATTTGCAATACAAAATTTAATTTTTAGTTGTGACTTTTTCGATGAAAATGTCTTGCCCAAACCTTGAACATTACTCAACTACGATGGAAACTGATTGCAGCGTGTCTTCTCATAATGATGATAGTAGCACAAATGCATTTAGTGACTCTGGGAGTGAATTTTGTGTGTCCGGAAAAACTAAAAGCAGCACCTCGGAAGAATACTCAGAAGAAGAAGATATAAAAAGACTAAATAGGAAGAGAACACGTTCTAGATATACATTTCAAAACAGGGAACAACAGAAACAAAAATCTTTAAGAAACGCAGGAGTCTCTTACACATCACTTTCCAAGTCGAAAAAAGAAGTAAATGACGGGTGTATACGGCCACCCTGCGGAGCAAAGTGCCGACTTCGATGCAATGAACTAATTCCTGAATCGACGCGCTTTGAAATATTTCAAAAATATTGGGGTTGCGGTAACTTGCAAAGACAGAGAGAATTTATAGCTAGCCATATGAAAGAAATTAAACCAAAATACAGATACACCTGTACAGATGGGATTCGCAAACTTAATAATGCTTTTTTCTTTGAGCTCAACTCAAAGCCTTTTCGAGTGTGTAAGATTTTTTTTAAAGCAACCCTTGACATAAAGGACAAAGTTATACGATCAGTTATAAAAAAAACCATGGTTTTGTTGAGCTGGATCTTCGTGGAAAGCATGACAATCATACAACAGTAAGCCCAGAAATCAAAAACAGTATGAGAGAATTTATTCAAAATATTCCAAGAATCGAGTCTCATTACTTACGTGCTAAAACTTCTCGGGAGTTCATTGAAAGCAGTAAAAGCATAGCAGATCTATACCAAGACTGTAAAGAATCTCGCGAAGCTGAAAATTTAGAGTTTGGGAGTAAAATTATGTTTTACAGAATATTTAACGCAGAATTCAACATTGCCTTTTTCAAACCAAAGAAAGATCAATGCGATCTCTGCGAGTCTTTCCTGTATGCTGATGAAAATGGAAAAAGTGATTTGGTGCAAGATTACGACACACACCTCGAAGAAAAGGAGCTATGCAGAGCCGAAAAAGATGCTGATAAGAAAAAAAGCAATGTAGGTGTGTATGACTTACAGGCTGTTTTACCGTTGCCAAAAGGCTTTACCTCTTGTTTTTACTACAAAAGTAAAATTAACTGTTACAATTTTACTGTTAGTGACCTTAGCGCAAATATGTAGAATTTTTTTTTGGACTGAAGTACAAGGAAAACGTGAGAGTAATGAGATCGGAACCTGTGTGCTTCTATATATCCAGAATCTAGTACAAAAGGCAAAAAATGCTCAAGATTTAGATCTAATTTTTTATTCTGATAACTGCTGTTGACAACAACAAAAATAAGTACATTCTTTCAATGTATGCATATGCTGTACATAAGTATAATTTGAAAAGTATTACGCATAAAACAAATAATCTTATTAAAAGTCACTCTCAAAACGAAGGAGATAATGTCCACAGCGTTATTGAGAAGCAAGTAAAAAGGCATTTAAGTAGTAATCCCATTTATACGTCAGACCAATACACAAGTCTCATAGCAAATGCAAAAAAGACTGGCCCCAATATAAAGTTCGGGAATTATCACATGAAGCGTTTTATGATTTAAAGTCTCTTCAAGAAGAGTGGGGTTAAAATGTTTCCACAAATGAAGGTTTCAGAAAGTTATATGGCGTGATATTAAAGTTCTCCAAGTCAATAAAGAAACCTCCAATTCATTTTTTTATAAAACATCTTATAAAGAAATAAACTTTCAGGAAGTGTGTGTAAGGAACAATTTAAAGCCTTGGAGTTGCACCAAGTAAGAATTGATGTTATTAAAAACATTAAACATTTTTTTAACAATAATAATTTTAGCTTATGCGCGATTTATTCGGAAAGGCTATCGCTTCCACAAATAAAGCAAAAGAATATAAAAGAACTGGTGGATAAAAATCATATTCCAAAAAACTTTTATGAGTCATATTACAAATATTTATTTACTACATAGTTTCAATAGCATTTAAAAATTTAAACTTTTGAAGAGTATTTTTTTTTAATATAATGAGCTATTTTGATTTGTACTTTGTGCTACTTTGATATATGCTAATGAAATGAATAAAGCTTTATTTTAAAATAGAAACATTTGAATAAAAACATACATTTCATCACTCCTGTGGATTTTCTTATTATTCTACTTGCTATTCAGTCGGCGGCTAGGAAACTTACAAATTTAAAACATTTTATCAGTTGAAGAGGCACAACTTGAGATAATATCACTAGTTAATTGAAAAAATTTCAGTTAAAGAGTCATAAATCAAAATTTTACTTTAAAAAAGTATAGCAGAATCTTCTTCAATATTGAATTTTTTCATAATGGAACAATATTTTCTTTAAATATTATAATCATTTTTACATAAACAGTTTTTTGTCTCTCCTGAAAATTTTAGTATTTTGAGTTGTGCCCCTTTTGTATTTAGGGTGCGATATATGTTCAACATTTGAATTACTTCTAATATAAACCGTTTTATAATATAATTAATGTGCATTTAAGCTATATTACTTATTTGTACATATACATGTTATAAATCTTGCCTACTTCGCCTCAAAAATGCCTTAAAGGCGCTGAGGCCAAATAATAGTAAATTTTAATTTTGTGTTAATATATATATATATATATATATATATATATATATATATATATAATAAAAAACCACATCGGCTCACGGTGGCATGAAAAATGTTGTCCCCAACTTAAAACTATTTAACTTGTTTAGATTAATCTGTTTTGAATAAAAATGTTATATTTTTCAGATATTGTATTTAAAGCCATTCTTCTACAGGATAAATCCAAATGGCGTTAAAATGTTAAATGGCAGGTTTCGGAACTAATGATTATATCAACCGATCTTAAATATTTTGACAGTGGACCAATTAACGTTAAAAATCTAAGACAACACATGCTTGTTTTATGTTATAATTTTAAAGCTATGAATTTGACCTTACTTTTTTTTGTTCTTACTTTTTTGCTCTTTAGTGCATAACTTCTTTATTATTGTCTCAGATTTAATTAATTAGAAGGTTTGATTTATATCCCAGGCATTTTCGTTATTTTACTGTTTTGCTGAGAACAATAGTGTTCTTTTGACCTGAGTAAAAAGGGAGAAAAATATTTATCAATAATAAAAACCCTAATTCTTCTGGAAAGACCTCCGCACGAAACCACATCTTGTAGAATTTGTTACCGTTTTTTGTAATCATCAAATTTATTAATAAAGGCGGAAATGTCAACAAGATCAGAAGTAATAAAGTTTGTAGTATATGTATTCCTAAAATTCTCCATCGTTTTGAATTCTTTCTCCCATGCACACCGCATAAAATCGCAACTGGCAAATATAGCACTGAACACAATTTTACCCTTTGAAAAAATATCTTTTTTCACTAGCCACTATAAAACCCAGCCAAAAGCAAGTCTAATGTTTGGAATATATGTATGATGGTATACAAGAAAGTAAGAAAAAATGCCGCATTACGGGGATGAATGTGAAATGCGTGCTACTGACAATACATATGTATGTTAAAATACTCATATCTCTCATAACCAAATTTTTTGCAATATAACAATCCCAAGCACACAGTTAAAATAACTTAAGAATGGTTTGTTAGCAATGGGAATAAGAATAGCCAGATTTGGAGCCTGATTGTATACATGAAGTCAATATTAAACAGAAAAATGCTTACTTAAAAGGAAGCATTTACAATTAAGCAGTTACAATTAAGCATTTACAATTCTTATGAATCTGGCGGAAAATATGCCTAGAAAAATATAGGCAATTAAAGCAGCTTGTGGTGGACATACAAAATATTAACAGCTAAATTAGAGTGTTGGTTTCGTCAAGGGTCATAACTCTTTATAACTACTCCATTAAAATTGTTTATTAAAATTTTATATCACAAGAAGTTTTTTTAAATTGATCTGGGGCCAAATTCGACATCAATCGAAATTTGTATAGAAACTGTATTAAATTTCGATCGATATCGAATGCGGTAATTTGGCCGCTGTTTTCTCGCATATCAAAAATAATAATTTTATCAAAAATAAAATAATAATAATAATATATTATAGAAGTTATGAATAAGATCTTGCATATAAAAAAATAGTCTAACATTTTCTTACTAAGTGCTATTTTGTGAACAGAAATTTTTTGTATTATTCTATTTATTTTGCCTCGAAATATATATACAGCATGAGTCCGCAACTTGAAGCAAAAACGCTGTCTGATAAACAAATTGTCTTCAGGAACTTCAGCTCATATTTTTCATTTTCTTTGTTTTTATACTTCTATTTACGAAATGTATGAAAGCAAATTAAAATATGGTAACACTATTGAAGAGAGCACATGAAAAAACGGTGACAAAATAAAAGAGATTCTCTTTCATCATTTAGTTATAAACTGCATTTATTTTTTATAAACTTTTAAATAAAAACAATAAAGTCTTAAATGTTTAAGAATTCATTAAAACTGTTATGTTGCAAAATAAATCATAAATTAATAAGACTTTTCAAAGTTTTGTTATAAATAACGGAGAGATCAAGAGAAAAAATTACTTTGGCAATCAACGATCTTCAAGAAAAGTGTGAATAACTAATATCTTCATAATTTAAATTTTTTTTATTATTATATGTAATGCGTACTTATTAAACTTATAAATTCGTAAGCCCTAAATTTATTATAATTCTTATTATATAACATATGCTTTTCTTCTTATCGTCTTACTACAACATATAATAAGTTATTTAGAGTAGTCATAATTGTTTGTCTTAGTGTTATATGACATTACTTCATGCGTACTACATATTTAATTTCCATAATTATTTATATGTATTGATATAATCGATCTACAGTTGACATAGTCGTAATAAAATTGTCGCATGCTTTGAATTCTACACGACACAGGCATATATACATATATACTTACCAATTACTTGAGGAGATTTAAAGTCGAAATAACGCATCAGTATTCCAATTGTGAACAAACTTCGGCGGAACATTGGAGTATATATTGCTTCAACACTTTGATTATTCTGGAAAACTTGGTTTCGGCTAAAGTCCAATATACGAAAAAATCTAAAATAAAAGAAGTAGATATCGCTGTATATACTATACATATTTTACTGATGATTTAGTAAAAGTGCCAATGAAATGCATATAGACATTGCTTAGCCACTTAACAAATAAATTTCATATTATAATAGTACAATGACAATATGTCAATTATGTATATATATATATATATATATATATATATATATATACTGTTATATATATATATATATATATATATATTTATATATGTATATATATGGCTACGTTGTTCTAGACCTTTTCAGCAGTATGTTTTGGATGGTTCTAAATCAATTTTCCCATACAAAAAGCTGCTCATGCCTACATTATGTATCGGCATTTTAGGTTGTTTGATTAGTTTGCTACGTTGAATGTGCATATGTGTGTGTGTGTGTCTGTCCATATGTGACCTTGGGAGTTTGTGTCTGTCCATATGTGACCTTGGGAGTTTGTGATCTTGAGAATACATGTCCGTCGATATGTGACCTTGGGAACATCTGTCTGTCCATATGTGACCTTGAGAATACATGTCCGTCGATATGTGACCTTGGGAACTTCTGTCTGTCCATATGTGACCTTAACAACATCAATGCTGAGTAATGATGTTCCCCTGTAAATAAAACTAAACATGTATTTAAATACACATAACGACATACAAATATCATAGTACAAAACACAAAATATACAGAAGTGATATACACATGCACGCACATAACTACAACCTAGTTATAAAAAAATACACAAAACACACAGCACAATATACATACACACAAATATATAGGGTGTTTTTTATGGAGTGATACAATTTTGAGATGGCATCAGTGCTTTATTTGACCACCCATTTAACAGCTGATAATTGCTTTTTGTTTGATTTGCTTTGACATTTCATTATGGATCAACATAGAGAAACGCGTGCAAATTACGGAAATTTTTAATCATAATAATGGTTCCGTTAGTCAAAATTATCGTGCACGTCGTCCATTCAAAATTTTATTTTCCGATGAAGCCCATTTTTGGTTGAACGGGTAAGTAAATAAACAGAATTGTCGCATTTGGAGTGAAGAGAATCCGTAAGCTTTTGTCGAAAAACCATTACATCCACAGAAAATTACTGTTTGGTGTGCTTTATGGGCTGGCGGAGTCATTGGCCCATATGTCTTCAAAAACGATGCTGATCAGAATGTTACTGTTTGTGAAAATTGGTGTTCCAGATTGCGCATTAATGTAATAAAATATTCTATACAATAAAGACCGTTTCATTGTTATAAAAAATATATTACTGTTTTATTATGATTTAAACTTGTATCACTCTATAAAAAATACCGTATATTTCCCATAAGCAAAGCACGCAAGTCAACAGACATATATGTACATGCCTACATACATAGCGTAAGAAAAACAACACAAAAACAATGACCAGATGTTGCACAAAGTTACCAGCAGACGTCATTTTACCTACATAAAGATGGCACCACACAGCGGCAGCAATAGTGTTTTTTTAAACTTATACGTGCCAACGTCGCCAACTGTTTAGAAGCAATTACTAAAGTAAATAAAGTATATTATTATTTTTGAATTTAAAAAGGCAGTGTTTTCTTATTTTTGCAATTCAACGAATCCTGGATAGAAAATAAACCGCTTTTCTACGAAAAGAGTAGTATGTTTTGGATGGTTCTAAATCAATTTTCACATACAAAAAACTGCTCATGCCGACACCCTACATTATGTATCGGCAGTTTAGGTTGTTTAATTAGTTTGCTACGTTGAATGTGCGTATGTGTGTGTGTGTCTGTCCATATGTGACCTTGGGAGTTTGTGTCTGTCCATATGTGACCTCAAAAATACATGTCCGTCTGTATGTGAGCGTGGGCACTTCAGTCCGTCAGTATGTGAGCGGGGGAATTTTTGTGCGTCCATATGTGAGCGTGAGAACTTCTGTCCGTTCATATGTGAGCGTGGGCACTTCTGTCCATCCATATGTGAGCGTGGGAATTTCTGTCTGTCCATTTATACTGTGTACGCCTGATGAATAATAAAAGCATTTTTAGGAATTACACTATTTCAAAAGTGTTGTAGTTATATATGGATGGCCCTAATGCACTTGTTTCTTATCTTCTTTGAGCCCACTTTGATTTTGAATTGAATTCAAAACAAAACTTCTTTTTATTTTTTGCTTATTAAAACTTTGCTGTCTTTACTTAGGATTTGCCGTCCACCAATTCAGTGTTTTTTTAAACTTTTTTTTCATCTATTAAAATGTAGGGAGTAATTCAATTGTTCTGCTCTTGGCGACATTGAAAATTGATTCCCTGTTTATATATATATTGAATTTGTTTATTTTATGTATGACGATCATCGATGGAGTTTATGTCGTGTTCTGGATGGCGTGATTTCTGTATTTTTATTTGAAATAAAAATACATTTATTTTAATTTTTATAAGCATTTATTTAAAAGTTTGTTAGCATTTTAATTTTTAAGTAAAATTGCATTCCTTAAGGCACAAACACCACAGTCGTGATAGTTACAATAGAGATATATTGAATGCTTAGTTTCCATTTGTTTAAAATTAATGCAGCAAATGTCTTCAATGTTATAAATTTTTTGATGAATAATATTTTCCAGCCATTTTTTCTTCTCTTCCCTCTTAACATATATTTGTGAATTTCTTATATTGGATTTTAAAAACTTGCAAACGCTTTGAAATGAGACTGATCCATCATTCCAGTTAATATGATGATAGTTTTTTGTTAACCAAACAGCTTCTCTCTGTTTTTTGGCTGATAAACATGCGAAATCAAAAGGAGGTTTTATGATGAAATTGAGGTATTCGTTGTTGCTGAAAACTACAGCTAGTTCTTTTGCGATGAAGTCATTTGAATTATTTTTAAAACCTTGCAAGTCTACAAAAACAATATCACCATCCATGTTATTTAATTTATAAGACCTTCCGGACTTGACCTTTTATTGGTATATATTCTATTACGCGGTCATGAATAAGAATGCAGTAAGCTGATGTTTTTGCTGGAATATTTGTTGCTGTTTCAAATTAAATTTTTGTGTCAATTGGTCCGGTATTGAGCGTTTCGTTTTGGTGACTGACATCAACTACAATAATTGGAGCGTTATTTTTAAACTCTTGACCTGTTAGAAGAGGTTGGGGTTGTTTCATGTAGTAGGTTTGTTGGAATCTTAGATACATATCATATAGAATCGCATAGTGCTCATTTTTGAATTTTATATTAAGATTGTCATATGGGTAAGAGGTTGAGTTTAAATGTACTTTTAAGTTAGTAAGATCACAATGAACAAACTTGTTTTCTTGTTGAAAGGCAATCAACACAAAACGAGGGCGTTCTTTATTAGCGGCCAGTTTCACATTCCATATGTGATTGGTCCCCGTATTAAGGTGTGGATTCATATAACAATCCCAACTACGGAATGCCATTGGTATAGCAGCACCATTATTAAGTATTTTGATCATATTCAATTTACTATGATCAGACAATTGAACATGTGGAATTCTCCATGATATTAGTGAAATTGTAAGTTTTGCTTTCTCAGTGGAAACATTCGAGTGTACAAAATCCTCATCGTTCTTATTACGCAAGAGTATCAACTCATGTTTACCATTTAATAAAACTTTATTATAGTCTTCAGCGAATCCTAAAAGAAGTTTGAGTGGTACATAGAAATTAAAACTTCCATTTTGAAGATTTATTTTATCCAGCATTTTGCAACACAACGCTTTCCGTAGGTGATAAAGAAACCAAATTGTTTATGGTACTGGTGGCTCCCAAATATCTTGTATGATCAATTTCAATACCATTTAGTTCATAGCGAATTTCATCAAAGAGATATGCAACAAAATTGTTTTTCAACTGAAAGTTGGGTGTAGATTTCGATGTTTTTTCGTCTACAACAAGTCCTTCCACATATATATAGCTTTCACTGGGTAACACATATAGATCTTGGTTTTGTATTGAAATTCTTATTTCATCGTTGTTGTTAAAAGACTGAAGGTATGGTATGTATGTGTGATAATCCTTTTTGATTATATTTTAGTCAGATGTTGGTTTATCTAAAACGTCTATTATTGAACTCATTTTGTTTTTAGTTTAAAGTTCAGTGACTTGAAAAAAACTCTTGTTTGCTGCTGTAAGCGATTTTTGACGAACAGATCTTTTCAATTGTTGCTTAGGTTGTAATGTTTGAGGATTAGATGTTGCTGTAGTATTCTTCGATATACTCGTGTTGTATATTATCATTATTTAGTTGTTCTTAAATGTATTCGTATTGTAATTTCCTCCTCTGAAATTAATTAAGTCGCCGTTTTGATCAACCACGCGAGGAGCTAGTGAACTTATCTCTCTGGAGTTTACTGGCAAATAAATAAGATTTTTGGGAATCTCAACTATTTTATATTCAGCCCTTACATTAATCGGAAATTCATGTAGTATATGAGCTTTAGAATTATTCATATAAGTATTAACCACAATACTGCTTTCAATCCTCAAGAGATTCACCTTAAAGATATTCACAGGAAGATCAGAATAATGTTCTTTGTTTGGCGTTAATATTCTGCTATTGAATCCTTTTTTATTAAAATATATTGGTTCTTTAGAGCTGCTGACTTCAACTTGCATTGTATTGTTATTAGCTTCAATCAAAATTTTGTTTTCTGGTCTATATCGTTTGTATTGCTCTTCTATATAGTCAACTATATCATTTAATTCATAAGATCCGATCGGTATTTCAATTACAAGTTCACCGATATGAAATATATTGTTGTAGACAACCACATTTGGGATACTGTTGTATGAAAGAAAATCAGTTAGAGCACATTCATAGGTTCCGTTTAAATCAATAGGAGGAACATAATTAGCAGATAGCTCTGATGAATTGGAGCTCAGAGTCAATGTTATTGACATTGTGACTGTTTGATTGTAAATAAGTGAGGTTAAACACACAGTATGATTTATAAGAATCAGTTTCGAATTTATTGTTTACTTACTTATTTTAAACTAAATTAAATATTGATGCCATTGTTGTTGTTGCTGTTTATTTATTGTATTCTTCCGTTTGCAATATCTCATCTTTGCTTATCCAAGAATTGTGCTCATTACCAAAGCCCAGCCACTTAACAAACACCTTCTGTCCTTTAGTTTTGAGAACCTTTTCAACTAGGTATATATTTGGATATCTGGTTTTTGAAAGTTCTTCTTCATAGAATCCACCTTTAATAGGATTTCCTTGATAGTCTTCTAATGTATATGTTGTAGGATATGTGAAAAGAGTACAAACTCTTTTAATTGTAAAGATTTCTGTTGTCCAATTCGGAGTATAACCCTTTTCAAAAATGTTTTTATATTTGCTTATGCGTACATGATCTCGTGCATCAAACTTTGACATTTTGTACATCTTTAAATAACTGTATACTGTATTTAAAAGCTGTTTTTCATTTGTTGAATTTACTTTAATTGGTGACATTAATGGTGCGATGAATTTTTCTATTGTATGCATCAAGTAAATATCTATACATATCAGTACAATTATATGAACCATTAAAGCTAAATTCTTTCCACATCATTCCTTTCAATGTTCTATTGAATCGTTCCACAATTGAGGCTTTCAGAGTGCTATATTTTGAGTAATGATTAATATTGTATTTATTCATCAACTGACTGAAATCTTTATTGAAAAATTCTTTACCATCGTCTGTTTGCAAGTTTTTCGGTATTCGTCCCAATTTGGAAATATTCTCCATTGCCTGGGTTGTTTCAAATGCATTCTTTCTTCTCAAAGGTAATGCCAGAGCAAATTTTAAGAATGTATCAATTACAGTTAGCGAAAATCGATAATTTCTATTGTCTAAGGAATAATTTCCCATTTCAACTAAATCAGCTTGCCAAAGATCTTCTATTCCTTTCATCACAACTCTACGACGTACAAAACGTTTTCGAGCCTGCTTATGCAATTCATTTACAACATTTCTCTTTGAAGACATCTTATTTTTCCAGTCGCTGTTTTAAGTGTGTTGTGATCTACTTGATGCACTTGCACCTATTGATACGAACATGTAATTTTCTATTCTATAAATTTTTTCTCGTAGCTCTTCAATTTCCATATCAAAAAGTGATTTATTACCATCCATTTTCTTATTGATATCCTGCAAATGAGCATTAAGATTTTCTAACTGGAAAGCTACTTCTTGTTGCTGTTTTTTGAGTTCAGTTTGCAGAAACAATTTACTGATAACATCGTTTTCCTCCACAGCATTTGCAACATTTTTGATTCTCTTGTATTGGACATCAATGTTTTTGTTCGTATCCATAAAGAAGCCCAACAACTTAGGTGCATTTTTGGTTGAAATTACTTCACTTCTATCGTTAACGGACATGTTTTATATAAAAAATCTATGTATGTATATAGTTTATACTATTATATTAGCTTCACGTAGTTCTTCAATAATTGAGACAATTTCGTTGTTGTGATTAGTATGTCCTACAGACGGTGATGCAAGCAGTAGTCTAAGTCGATCTACAAACTCGTTTGGATCATCCCAGTATGTATAGTTTGGATTATGAGGGTTAAACTGCATCAAACCCCTTCCTAAATAATTAGTTTTTGTTACATTTGATGAGGTTGTATGATTTTCTCCTTTGAAAAGTTTTCCAATAATATGTTTGTACTTATAGGCTTTGCTCCCTTTGATTTGACCATCAGACTTATAGTCTCTCCTGTGAGCATTGGTAGTAAGTAATATTTTTTATAGAGTTCAAGCTCAAATTTGTCATAGTTTTTTGGTGTTTTATGAAACATTAAAGAAAACAGTCCTAGCGTGAGAGCCCATATTTGTCCACCAACCTGGTGGACAAATATGGATCCTGGATCTTATCTTGATTTAACTTAATGGTGCTATTACCAAATCTCCATTCGTTATTATTATCTTTATGTGGACCATAGACAGTATCTAGTTCGTTTCTCGATTGCAATAGTGATAAGTCAGGATAACTTTCTTCATTATTCGAATTTTGGGAGTAAAAGTCATCTTCATCATAATTACTGCTACTTTTACTATTCGATTGTTTAAAAATTTTTTCTTCAAGTAGTTTCTTGGGCGTAGTCGTTTCCAATTTTGTTTTTGAATTCTGAGGATGAAAACTTTCATTGTCATCAGTTCCAGTTTTCTTATCACTCGGTTCTCTTTCGACCGGTCTACCAACGTATTTAGAGCTATTGATAAATTCTTTTAAAGGTTCTGTGATAGGCTTAAATGTACCTCTTAATTGTTCATGTGTATTTATTTCACCAGTTTTTATACTTCGAAGCTTTTTCTTAAAGATATTTCTTGTAGTCACCAAGTGTTTAAGAATTTGTTCATTCATTTTAGTTATCAGGTCAGTTCAATAGGAAGCAGATCAGGTTAAAAGATCAGGTATCAGATCAGCTCATCAGGTACCAGATCAGCTTATCAGGTGCCAAATTCGCTTATCAGGTCAGCTTATCAGGTATCAGATCAGCTTATCAGGTCAGTTTAAGAAGTATCAGATCAGTTTAGCAGGTATCAGATCAGATTATCAGGTCAGTTTAACAGGTATCAGATCAGCTTATCTGATCAGTTACAATAATCACATGTATAAAGTTTGAAGTCAGATTTAATACTATAACGACCGTTGTTTAGTTCATTATCTTTACTTATCATCAAAAATCCGTATTTTTCCTTCCAACATTCTCTACAAATTTGTTGAAACATTTCAAAGTTCATATCGCTGGCAACGTGATCATCATATACATGTTTCATATTTGTCGAATCTTGTTTAAACATAATAATTACATTAGCATTATCTCTTATCAAATGTTTTGGAATCCGCGTGTAAGTCTGACACAAGTAAAATGAGTCTACTTTCTTATGACGACCCATACAAAAATATGCACGAATATTGTTTTGCTTTTCACATGCAACACTATCAAAAATCATAATTGAATTGCTTTTAGCTTCACTAGGAGAAACAACGTACTCGTTATCTGCGAATGTGTAGTATCCCATTCCTTTAATTGGTGAAATTAATTTCTTTAGGTATTCATATTTAGGTTGATATAAAGATTTTGAGTACAAGTAAATATTTTCAAACTTGAGACTATTAGGACTTTCCAGCAAACTAATCATTATGTTAGTTTTTCCACAATTTGAAGGACAAACTATTAATGCTCGAATAGAATTTGGTAGCAAGGAACTATGTCTTATTTTTTTTACTGTCATTTGAACAAATATCAGCATTACGAACTAAAATATTTTTATGTTCTTTTACGAAGCGCATTTTAATAACTACCTGTGAAATTTGCAATACGTTGGTAGACCGGTCGAAAGAGAACCGAGTGATAAGGAAACTGGAACTGATGACAATGAAAGTTTTCATCCTCAGAATTCAACAATAAAATTGGAAACAAGTACGCCCCAGAAACTAATTGAAGAAAAAATGTTTAAACAATCGAATAGGAAAAGTAGCAGTAATTATGATAAAGATGACTCATCCTGAGTTATCACTATTACAATCGAGAAACGAACTAGATACTAACTATGGTGCACATAAAGATAATAACGAATGGAGATTTGGTAATAGCACCATCGAGTTAAATGAAGATAAGATACAGGTTGGTGGACAAATATGGGCTCTCACGCTAGGACTGTTTTCTTTAATGTTTCATAAAACACCAAAAAACTATGACAAATTCGAGCTTCAAATCTATAAAAATATATTACTTACTACCGTAACGATAGAAGTGAAGTAATTTCAACCAAAAATGCACCTACGTTGTTGGGCTCCTTTATGGATACGAACAAAAACATTGATGTCCAATACAAGAGAATCAAAAATGTTGCAAACGCTCTGGAGGAAAACGATGTTATCAGTAAATTGTTTCTGCAAACTGAACTCAAAAAACAGCAACAAGAAGTAGATTTTCAGTTAGAAAATCTTAACGCTCATTTGCAGGATATCAATAACAAAATGGATGATAATAAATCACTTTTTGATATGGAAATTGAAGAGTTACGAGAAAAAATTTATAGAATAGAAAATTACATGTTCGTATCAATAGCTAAAAATGCAGCAAGTAGATCACAACAAACTTAAAACAGTGACTGAAAAAATAAAATGTATTCTAAAAGAAATATTGTAAATGAATTGCATAAGCAGGCTCGAAAACATTTTGTACGTCGTAGAGTTGTGATGAAAGGAATAGATGATCTTTGGCAGGCTGATTTAGTTGAAATGGGAAATTATTCCTTAGACAATAGAAATTATCGATTTTTGCTAACTGTAATTGATACATTCTTAAAATTTGCTCTGGCAGTACCTTTGAGAAGAAAGAATGCATTTGAAACAACCCAGGCAATGGAGAATGTTTTCAAATTGGGACGAATACCGAAATGGGAAATTATTCCTTAGACAATAGAAATTATCGATTTTTGCTAACTGTAATTGATACATTCTTAAAATTTGCTCTGGCAGTACCTTTGAGAAGAAAGAATGCATTTGAAACAACCCAGGCAATGGAGAATGTTTTCAAATTGGGACGAA
The DNA here is from genome assembly GCA_963675445.1 of Linnaemya vulpina. Classification (NCBI taxonomy): domain Eukaryota; kingdom Metazoa; phylum Arthropoda; class Insecta; order Diptera; family Tachinidae; genus Linnaemya; species Linnaemya vulpina. Next base: position 76,353,196 of record OY776276.1, on the reverse strand, counting down.
TACCGAAAAACTTGCAAACAGACGATGGTAAAGAATTTTTCAATAAAGATTTCAGTCAGTTGATGAATAAATACAATATAAATCACTACTCAAAATATAGCACTATGAAAGCCTCAATAGTGGAACGATTCAGTAGAACATTAAAAGGAATGATGTGGAAAGAATTTAGCTTTAATGGTTCATATAATTGGACTGATATGTATAGAGATTTACTTGATGCATACAATAGAAAAATTCATCGCACCATTAATATGTCACCAATTAAAGTAAATTCAACAAATGAAAAACAGCTTTTAAATACAGTATACAGTCATTTAAAGATGTACAAAATGTCAAAGTTTGATGCATGAGATCTTGTACGCATAAGCAAATATAAAAACATTTTTGAAAAGGGTTATACTCCGAATTGGACAACAGAAATCTTTACAATTAAAAGAGTACAAAACACATATCCTACAACATATACATTAGAAGACTATCGCTGAAATCCTATTAAAGGTGGATTCTATGAAGAAGAACTTTCAAATACCAGATATCCAAATACATACCTAGTTGAAAAGGTTCTCAAAACTAAAGGACATAAGGTGTTTGTCAAGTGGCTGGGCTTTGGTAATGAGCACAATTCTTGGATAAGCAAAGATGAGATATTGTAAATGGAAGAATACAATAAATAAACAGCAACAACAACAATGGCATCAATATTTAATTTAGTTTAAAATAAGTAAATAAACAAATACGAAGCTGATTCTTATAAATCATACTGTGTGTTTAACCTCATTTATTTACAATTAAACAGTCACAATGTCAATAACATTGACTCTGAGCTCCAATTCATCAGAGCTATGCTAATTATTTTCCTCCTATTGACTTAACCGGAACTATGAATGTGCTCTAACTGATTTTCATTCATACAACAGTATCCCAAATGTGGTTGTCTACAACAATATATTTCATATCGGTGAACTTGTAATTGAAATACCGATCGGATCTTATGAATTAAATGATATAGTTGACTATATAGAAGAGCAATACAAACGATATAGACCAGAAAACAAAATTTTGATTGAAGCTAATAATAATACAATGCAAGTTAAAGTCAGCAGCTCTAAAGGACCAATATATTTTAATAAAGAAAATACAATAGGTAGACTTTTAGGATTCAATAGCAGAATATTAACGCCAAACAAAGAACATTACTCTGCTCTTCCTGTGAATATCTTTAAGATGAATCTCTTGAGGATTGAAAGCAGTATTGTGGTTAATACTTATATGAATAATTCTAAAGCTCATATACTACATGAATTTCCGATTAATGTACGGGCTGAATATAAAATAGTTGAGATTCCCAAAAATCTTATTTATTTGCCAGTAAACTCCAGAGAGATAAGTTCACTAGCTCTTCGCGTGGTTGATCAAAACGGCGACTTAATTAATTTCAGAGGAGGAAATTACAATACGAATACATTTATGAACAACTAAATAATGATAATATACAACACGAGTATATCGAAGAATACTACAGCAACATCTAATCCTCAAACATTACAACCTAAGCAACAATTGAAAAGATCTGTTCGTCAAAAAACGCTTACAGCAGCAAACAAGAGTTTTTTCAAGTCACTGAACTTTAAACTAAAAACAAAATGAGTTCAATAATAGACGTTTTAGATAAACCAATATCTGACGAAAATATAATCAAAAAGGATTATCACACATACATACCATACCTTCAGTCTTTTAACAACAACGATGAAATAAGAATTTCAATACAAAACCAAGATCTATATGTGTTACCCAGTGAAAGCTATATATATGTGGAAGGACTTGTTGTAGACGAAAAAACATCGAAATCTACACCCAACTTTCAGTTGAAAAACAATTTTGTTGCATATCTCTTTGATGAAATTCGCTATGAACTAAATGGTATTGAAATTGATCATACAAGATATTTGGGAGCCACCAGTACCATAAACAATTTGGTTTCTTTATCACCTACGGAAAGCGTTGTGTTGCAAAATGCTGGATGGAATAAACTTGATAAAATAAATCTTCAAAATGGAAGTTTTAATTTCTATGTACCACTCAAACTTCTTTTAGGATTCGCTGAAGACTATAATAAAGTTTTATTAAATGGTAAACATGAGTTGATACTCTTGCGTAATAAGAACGATGAGGTTTTTGTACACTCGAATGTTTCCACTGAGAAAGCAAAACTTACAATTTCACTAATATCATGGAGAATTCCACATGTTCAATTGTCTGATCATAGTAAATTGAATATGATCAAAATACTTAATAATGGTGCTGCTATACCAATGGTATTCCGTAGTTGGGATTGTTATATGAATCCACACCTTAATACGGGGACCAATCACATATGGAATGTGAAACTGGCCGCTAATAAAGAACTCCCTCGTTTTGTGTTGATTGCCTTTCAACAAGAAAACAAGTTTGTTCATTGTGATCTTACTAACTTAAAAGTACATTTAAACTCAACCTCTTACCCATATGACAATCTTAATATAAAATTCAAAAATGAGCACTATGCGATTCTATATGATATGTATCTAAGATTCCAACAAAGCTACTACATGAAACAACCCCAACCTCTTCTAACAGGTCAAGAGTTTAAAAATAACGCTCCAATTATTGTAGTTGATGTCAGTCACCAAAACGAAACGCTCAATACCGGACCAATCGACATAAAAATTTAATTTGAAACAGCAACAGATATTCCAGCAAAAACATCAGCTTACTGCATTCTTATTCATGACCGCGTAATAGAATATATACCAATAAAAGGTCAAGTCCGGAAGGTCTTATAAATTAAATAACATGGATGGTGATATTGTTTTTGTAGACTTGCAAGGTTTTAAAAATAATTCAAATGACTTCATCGCAAAAGAACTAGCTGTAGTTTTCAGCAACAACGAATAACTCAATTTCATCATAAAACCTCCTTTTGATTTCGCATGTTTATCAGCCAAAAAACAGAGAGAAGCTGTTTGGTTAACAAAAAACTATCATCATATTAACTGGAATGATGGATCAGTCTCATTTCAAAGCGTTTGCAAGTTTTTAAAATCCAATATAAGAAATTCACAAATATATGTTAAGAGGGAAGAGAAGAAAAAATGGCTGGAAAATATTATTCATCAAAAAATTTATAACATTGAAGACATTTGCTGCATTAATTTTAAACAAATGGAAACTAAGCATTCAATATATCTCTATTGTAACTATCACGACTGTGGTGTTTGTGCCTTAAGGAATGCAATTTTACTTAAAAATTAAAATGCTAACAAACTTTTAAATAAATGCTTATAAAAATTAAAATAAATGTATTTTTATTTCAAATAAAAATACAGAAATCACGCCATCCAGAATACCACATAAACTCCATCGATGATCGTCATACATAAAATAAACAAATTCAATATAAATATAAACAGGGAATCAATTTTCAATGTCGCCAAGAGCAGAACAATTGAATTATTCCCTACATTCTAATATATGAAAAAAAAGTTTAAAAAAACACTGAATTGGTGGACGGCAAATCCTAAGTAAAGACTGCAAAGTTTTAATAAGCAAAAAATAAAAAGAAGTTTTGTTTTGAATTCAATTCAAAATCAAAGTGGGCTCAAAGAAGATAAGAAACAAGTGCATTAGGGCCATCCATATATAACTACAACACTTTTGAAATAGTGTAATTCCTAAAAATGCTTTTATTATTCATCAGGCGTACACAGTATAAATGGACAGACAGAAATTCCCACGCTCACATATGGATGGACAGAAGTGCCCACGCTCACATATGAACGGACAGAAGTTCTCACGCTCACATATGGACGCACAAAAATTCCCCCGCTCACATACTGACGGACTGAAGTGCCCACGCTCACATACAGACGGACATGTATTTTTGAGGTCACATATGGACAGACACAAACTCCCAAGGTCACATATGGACAGACACACACACACATACGCACATTCAACGTAGCAAACTAATTAAACAACCTAAACTGCCGATACATAATGTAGGGTGTCGGCATGAGCAGTTTTTTGTATGTGAAAATTGATTTAGAACCATCCAAAACATACTACTCTTTTCGTAGAAAAGCGGTTTATTTTCTATCCAGGATTCGTTGAATTGCAAAAATAAGAAAACACTGCCTTTTTAAATTCAAAAATAATAATATACTTTATTTACTTTAGTAATTGCTTCTAAACAGTTGGCGACGTTGGCACGTATAAGTTTAAAAAAACACTATTGCTGCCGCTGTGTGGTGCCATCTTTATGTAGGTAAAATGACGTCTGCTGGTAACTTTGTGCAACATCTGGTCATTGTTTTTGTGTTGTTTTTCTTACGCTATGTATGTAGGCATGTACATATATGTCTGTTGACTTGCGTGCTTTGCTTATGGGAAATATACGGTATTTTTTATAGAGTGATACAAGTTTAAATCATAATAAAACAGTAATATATTTTTTATAACAATGAAACGGTCTTTATTGTATAGAATATTTTATTACATTAATGCGCAATCTGGAACACCAATTTTCACAAACAGTAACATTCTGACCAGCATCGTTTTTGAAGACATATGGGCCAATGACTCCGCCAGCCCATAAAGCACACCAAACAGTAATTTTCTGTGGATGTAATGGTGTTTCGACAAAAGCTTACGGATTCTCTTCACTCCAAATGCGACAATTCTGTTTATTTACTTACCCGTTCAACCAAAAATGGGCTTCATCGGAAAATAAAATTTTGAATGGACGACGTGCACGATAATTTTGACTAACGGAACCATTATTATGATTAAAAATTTCCGTAATTTGCACGCGTTTCTCTATGTTGATCCATAATGAAATGTCAAAGCAAATCAAACAAAAAGCAATTATCAGCTGTTAAATGGGTGGTCAAATAAAGCACTGATGCCATCTCAAAATTGTATCACTCCATAAAAAACACCCTATATATTTGTGTGTATGTATATTGTGCTGTGTGTTTTGTGTATTTTTTTATAACTAGGTTGTAGTTATGTGCGTGCATGTGTATATCACTTCTGTATATTTTGTGTTTTGTACTATGATATTTGTATGTCGTTATGTATATTTAAACACATGTTTAGTTTTATTTAGAGGGGAACATCATTACTCAGCATTGATGTTGTTAAGTTTATATTTGTTGTTGTTGTTTTGATTATTCTATTTCCGTTAATTTGAATTTTATTTTTTCTGTATTGACCCGGGATGTTATGGTTTATAAATCAGACTTGAAATGATTGTGCTGCCAAGTACATATAGCCAGGTTGTCGGTAAGTTTGAATCTCAATTTTAAACTTCGTAACACTGCCGCCCACTTAAGCCTGTTCGTCCCGAATTAGCATACGGTCACTTCTCTATAGTGTGCTAATCGTTTAAGGTATACTATTTTCTTTTTATACCCTGGGCTATTGTACTTTTGTATCCGTTTTACGACGTCATTCGCCCTCTTAACCATTTTATACGGTCCATCCCAATGATTCTGTAGCTTGGGGAACAATCCTTTCTTCCGGTGTGAGTTATAAAGTAAAACCAGTTGACCTTCACTAAAGCCATCCGAATTCGCAGCGGGGTCATATCTAGCTTTCAACTTGTCGCTGACCATCTTAATTCTGTTTCGTAAAAACTCATGCAGTTCATTCAAATCTTCCAGCTCTCTGGAAGCATACCTCCCTTCTTCGCCTGCTACTGCTGGCCTTACACCAAATCTCCAAGCAATCTTCATTCCGCCTCAAAAATAATTCCAAACGGTGTTTTAAAAATGTTGAGTCGTGAATAGCTGACCTATATGCCATTAAAATTTGGAAATATGCTCTTCCCAGTCCCTCTGATGCTCGCTCAACTCTTTTCGTAGGTACTCCTCTAAGGTGCGATTGAACCTTTCTATCATGCCATCAGACTGTGGATGCAGCGGCATCGTTCTGGTTTTCTTTATCCCGTACAATTCGAAAATGCTGACACAAAATTTCTTCCTTGGTCAGAATGTACTTCTATTGAAACACCATAGCGACATACCTAATTGTTGACGAATGCATTTACAACTATCTTTAGGTATGGAATATACCTCTTGCCATTTACTGAAATAGTCCATTACTACCAGAACACAACGATTTCCTGCTTCAGTGACGGGAAAAGGACCTGTTAAATCCATCGCTATGCGCTCGAATATTGCACCTGTTGTATCTGTCCTCGGCTTCTTTTTGATGCATCTTGCTGCTATTCAATGTGGACAGTTTGGTATCCAGTCTGCTGCGGCTTGTTGACATCTAACTCAATAAAAATGCTGCTATAGTTTCTTAAAAGTTTTTGTGACTCCAAGACGACCACCACTACAACCATTATGAAACTCTTGCAAAACTCTACTTATAAATTATATTAGATACTGTGATTTTATTTTTATTGAACATTTTTATTTTGCTATATTAATATTTATATAGGCTAAATTGTTCTAACTTAGTTAAAATCTCATAAAGACATGATGATAAATATACCTAGGCACAAAGGAAGTAAACATCAGTTTTATTTAACACAGCAGAGCAGAACAGCTGTTTTCGAGAGTCGCTACACTTTCATCTTCAGTGCTCATGTGTATATTGTTTTTATCACCACTGTTTAGGTGGCATAGTTGAATGTGATAACAGTTTTCTATTTACACAAATTTTATTGTCAAAAACAATCCGAGAACTGTATCAACCTGATGTTAACACTTGCGTGTTATGATACCTGTGTTACCATTTGATTGAAATTCAGAAAAATGGGACATGAAGAAAATAATCAAACGGTAACACAGGTACTAAAACAAATACGTGTTAACATCAGGTTGATACAGTTCTCGGATTGTTTTTCACAATAAAATTTGTGTAAACAGGAACTGTTATCACATTCAACTAAGCCACCTAAACAGTGGTGATAAACACAATATACACATGAGCACTGAAGATGAAAGTGTAGCGACTCTCGAAAACAGCTGTTGTGCTCTGCTGTGTAAGTTGAATAAAACTGATGTTGACTTCCTTTGTGCCTAGGAATATTTATCATCATGTCTTTCTGAGATTTTAACTAAGTTAGAACAATTTAGCCTATATAAATATTAATATATTATATACTGTTTTTTAGTCTGCACTTTCTCATATCCGTTATAGGTACCCTTTTATAAGTTTGAGCCCAATAAGATTTTGTGTGGGGGCTTCAAGCTGAGGTTTCGTTTTCAGTATACCATCGTCTACTGAAAAGCAATCTTCATTAGAGTTAATGTGCGTTCACCGGACATCAAGAACGCCTTCCTTCTGTTCGGACCTAACGCAATGTCTGCATTCTAAACTGCAGGGCCACCTCGATAGAACATCCACGTTTTTATGTTTTGCATCTTTTCTATACACAATGCCGAAGACGTAGCGCAGTTATCCTTCAATCCAACGCGCTAACTACCATGATTTTTAAACTGCAACAGCCATCTCAGTGCAGAATAGTCGGTCCTTAACCTGAAATGCTGACCATACAGATACTTATAATAGTGTTTTATGCATTTCAATAATGACAGAAGCTCACGTCGCGTCACACAGTAATTCTTTTCAGGCTTTGAGAGTATACTACTATAATATCCTATAACTTTGTATGTGCCATTGAATATTTGTGGCCCGTCCTCTATGCCATAGCCGCTCGCATCAGTGTCCAACACAAAATTTTTTCTAGATATGGTGGTACACAATAAATCCTTTAGATTTTGAATGCATTTTCCTGCGGCTCACCCCAATGTTATGGTCTTGACTTTTTGGTAAGCTCATGCACACTTGCAACTATACTAGCAAAATTCTGCAAAAAGCGTCTGTATTAAGTACAAAGGCCTAGAAAGCTTCACAACTCATGGATGTTTTTAGGACGATGCCAGTTGTATTTTATCTTCATCTGTTTAAATGGTGTATGGTAAATATATGCTTTTCGCCGTTAATGGATCTCGCGGCAGTAAGATTGCTATTTTTCTGCTGCATCACTGATTTGGAGATTGAGGCTCTTGCCCCGCAGCGCTAGCTCTCTTTAGTTTAACGGGGAGTCTTGTGCTTTTGTTTGGTTCACCCGTTTACTGTTACTAGATGGCGAAACAGATCTGCTCCTTTTCCTCAGTGCTTTAGAGTTGCGCTGAAAATTACCGAGTTTGTCGCAGTTGAAGTATTTGAGCTTTTCTTTAGCGCTACTATCCACCAACGCTCGTCGTACTGCCTCCTCAATGCTTGCCACTAGATCACTCTTCTTTTCAGCCGCAATCTCAACGCTCCGTACCTTAAATAGTTGATGTGTGAAAATCATACTTGCAGTCTCTTGACAGAGCGCAAACGAAACTGTTTCGGCGAAGGTAGACCTTTGCGAACCACACAAAGCCAGTTTGCGGCCCTCTCTTCAGCATCTCATCCATTTTTATTGGCAACCATCTCGAATTGTATCTGGAAGATGCCCAATGGTACAATGTCTTCAAAGCACGGTGCTTTTATTTTTCCCTAATTCTCGAAAAGCAATCGCACCGGTCCGCCGTGGCACTCCAGATTTTTTTTTTGTCCTTTATTGCATGCAATTTATCACCGATTTCTAAAGTGTGGGATCTTTCTTCCAGAACTGCGAATTTGTTCTGTACAGAATGTCCATGCGTTGATTCAGTTGGGGTTGCTTTTAAATCTTCTTTATAAATGGATCGCAATTCAAATAAAGCTATCGAAAGCTCATCGTACCATCTTGAAGCATTCCCTTTAGCTATTGACGTAGCTATAATATACCTATGATATCATTCAATAGTAACATTAGTTTGCAGGTTTGGTAGAGTTATAATAATATAACATTCTAATATTTTGGCCAACTCTGAAAACATATATGATGTAAATTGACCTCCGTGATCACTTGTTATTTTTAAAGGCACACGAAATCGTATAACATAACTTCGCACTAACGAATCCACTATAGCTGTCTTCATTTTATAGATAAATGAATAAACCTCTGACCAATGTGTAAAACGATATATTATTGAAAAAAGTTACCTGCAACCTAACGAGAAAGAAAGTAGACCAACAATATCTAGATGAATATATTCAAAAGGACCTTTTGGAATTAGTACTTGAAAACCCATAGATTTGGTATGTTTGTGAATGTTATAATATTGACAGTTCATACATTCCTTCGACCGTTTATTTATCTGTTTGTTCATATGTGGCCAAAAACAATTCCTTGAAACTAGACGCCTGGTTGACCCAGTTCATGCATGCGAAATACCATGCAATTTAGCACAAGCTAGTTTCTTAAGACTTGAAGGAACATATGGCCTAGTATTATTATGTGATAGTTCAGACCATATTTCTGCATTACTTAATGGTACCTTTATCAAACTTAAGATGTGAGATCTAATGTTTTGTTTTATTAGTTTTCTAATCTACAAATGATTCTGTTGTTCTTGATACGAAATTTTTAAATTCAAAGATACTATCAAGTATAATGTTAGATTCACCTTTTATGTACCCATTATCTGTCCAAAGCTGAAATATAAATTTCAAATTATTTGTCTGTCTTGAGCTTATTTCCGTTTTTGAGCTCATAGCGCACCGTAATTGTTTATGATCTTATAAATCACAAAAAAACTACCTTATAACATATATCTAAAGTGCTTTATATTTAAATAAATAGCTTGTGTTTAGTTTCCACGGATGTAATTTCTTTGAGAAAAATGCTAAGGGCTCCGTTTTACCTCCATATATCGTCATCTACAAAAGCAAGCACGTTTAATCCACTAAATACTTCGTTTATAAAACGTTGAAAAGTTTGAGCCCTTTACGTAATCCTAAAAGCATACGTAGAAAGTCAAACATCCCATAGTTATAGCAGTTTAGTATATACGAAGTCTGATAATAACCGTTATTTTCAAATTTCGTGAGCGAAGTATGTTCGATTATCGCATTTGTTTTCTGTTATGTTGGTACAAATGTCTGTTATATATGTTGGTCATATCAGCCATTTTGAATTGTCAGTTTGTTTTTGACAGATAAAAAGGTTAATCGTGTTTTGGTGGCTTGAAGTACACCAAAGCAGCTGCCTTATATTGCAGCAGATTCAAATTGTATGGTTGACTTGAGAGCGTTCTATATATATATTTTTTTTTAATTTCTTCAAAATATATATTTTAATATAAAAAAATTGTTTTTTCTAACTTCTTTCTGTTTTGAAGGTTTGATAGAGGGAAAAATTGTTCATGGAAAATTCAAGATAGCATTTTTCCACTTTTAATTCACGCTATGTGTTTTATACCAATATATATTTCTTTTTATACCAATATATTTGCCCTAAACTTCCACTATCTTCTATATATGTAAACATTCATTGGTTATGCGAACATAATAATTGTTGCAATCCGAAGGTTTTACCGATTCCATTATTCTAAGCAGTAAATCATAAGCCTTTGATGTATTTAAGCAATACCATGCTATGGCTGACAAGCAAACTAACTGCAACATGAAATGTATGTGTTAATTTTATTTTGATTATTATTGGTAGGATTATTATGGATAGACTGGAAGAAAACAAAGTATCTTTTATTTTAAAATATTTGCCAGTAACTGTTGGTTTCTGCTCCTTCTAAAGTGGAAACAAAAGCTAACATACATATGTTTATTTGTTGATGTGCGCTTCGTACAAAGGCCTAAATAAGATATTTATCCGTTTTAGAAAAAACCAAGCGTTTTGAGATTGATTTGGTAGTGCATATCTTGGCAATAGCATAATTTCCTTTTTAGAGAATACTTTTTAGCATGTTTTCCCTTTTATAGTATATTTGTTTAAATTTTATTTTTAAGTTGGTATTATAATTTTGTTTTTATTATTTTAATTTTATTTCGTTATTTAAAAATACAAAAACAGAGACACCTATACTTCAAATCTCTATTTAATTTCCTAGTTCAGATACAAAATCAAATTACTTTTGATACGTAAATTTTCATTACTTTACTTAAAATTAGGAGCTCGCAATGGCCAATTCTACATCTATCATGTAATTTTTGCATTTTGCTTTCAACTAAACTTAATCTAATTTGTTTTTTTAAGTCTTTTTTTACAAAATTTAAGATTTCGCACATGAAAAGAAGCCAACACGTTTAAAAAATATTTTTCGTTGTGTTTTTTCCGTTTACCGTTAACTTCTTTTTTATTATGGTGTTACGTACACCATAAAAACCGTAAAAATTGTTTACAAACAAAAAAACGAAGGTTTGAAAATAATTCAAATTTATGTAAAGAACTAAGTGAAGAATCAACAAAAACAGAGTTAATATATAATGTCAGGGAAATAATGTTTTTAAAATTTGGGGACACTACTTCCACTGATGTTGAAAGATAATTTTCAATGTACAAAAATTTGCTTAGATGTAACAGACAACGTTTTATATTTGAAAACATAAGTTAATATTTTTTTTGTGCACTGAAGCAATAATTTAAACTAAAAATCTTTCGTTTGCCCAATATTTAGAAAAAACAATTTTAAGTCTGAACTGCTTAATTTAGTTTTGTGTTTAGTTTGTCAGGGATATTCGTTCATCTTCTAAATGCTCCACATACCTCTTAAACTCCTAATCTTCCTTTATTAGAGCATATTTTTTAGATTTCAAAAGCATATTTTATAGTTTTTAATGCGTATTTTAAGTGAATTAAACACTTTTTAGAGCATATTTCTGTTTTCCCTGGTTATCACCAGGGCAACCAAAAATATGCTTTAAAAAAAGCGTTTTAAGCGCATAAAAAATGCTGTAAAAAACAGGAAAAATGCTTTTAAAATGTAAAAAATATGCTCTAAAAAATTCTGTTTTTCTTAAAAATATAAGATTTTATTTAAAAAATAATTAAAAAATAAAATAAAAAATGAACATGTTAGGGAATTCATTAAATAACTTGTTACTTTAGGAACATATTACTTGTCTAAGACAACATATGCTGAATACATATGTACATACTAATTTATGTAATATAAAATACGAAATAAAAACTATTTTGTAAGCCAATTTGTACAAGTATAAGTCTGTGAAATATATTAGCTTAATTCATATTGGAATTGCAATAAATTACGACGTGTTCACTTAAATTCTCAAAAAGAAAGTTCTGTCTGTTGCTTCTAAAAATACTTTTATAAAAAGAAAAACTTCTTTCTACATCCGCTGAATTCATTGGAGCATATTTAAAAGACAAAACTTCGCCCACATCATATTCTGAAGTTGGGCTTGCTTTAGAACCATTCAGCTGACTACAGGTATTTTTTATTGTTTCAAGGCCTTTGTTTTTAGCCATAACTCGCTTTAACTTATTTTGAACAATATGCTTAGAATCGGAGTCAGGCACATTGTCGATCTTTTTAACGGTGTCGTTCAGTATTTTTATTTGCTCAGTTAGGGAAATACCAGCAGTTTGAAATTTTTTGATATTGTTGGCAATAAATCCATAATTCGATGCAATAAAAACTAAATCTGTTTTTGTTTTAGATTTACGTAAAGCTTCTTTGGCAATTTTAATCGATTGAGCATCGTCTTTTAAACTATATAAAACTTTAAAAACTTTTTCTTTATTGGTAGCATAATAATTTACAGCCTCAATCCATGTACCCCAACGGGTTGTTATTGGTTCAGGTGGGAGAGAAAGTTCCGGATACAATTCTTTAAATACTTCTACTCTGCATGGTGCTTTTACGAAAATCTTTTTAACATTAGAAATTATTTTGCCCACATTTTCATAATGACCCCTTATAGTTTCACAAACTCTATGAAGACCATGGGCTAAACATGTTATATGTGCCATTTTTGTGTAAAACGTTTTAATGGCTTTGGCGGCTTTCACCATGTATGGAGCAGCGTCTGTTAAAAAGTAAAACCAATTCTTTATTAAAGTTAACATTTAAGATTTTAATAGAATCATCAAAAAGTTTTGCGATTGTCGAATGATTAGTTTTAATTAGGATTATGGTGTTTAATAAATTTTTTTTATAGTTTCTTCATCAGAACTCAATATTCCATCTATAACGTTTGCTACATTTCTTCCTTTACCATCCATAGTTTCGTCAATCGATACCCATACATATTGATTTTTTAGCATATTTTTTATATTTTCGGTGCAGTTTGTGTGTAAAGTCTGTTGACATGCTTCGAACGAAGGGTAGATTCACATGGTAAGTGTCTCGAAAAGTTTTTTAATGTTTTCATTTCTAAGTTTATGCAAAGGGATGTCAGCAGATACAAATGCTTCACATAAATTTTCTTCGAAGAAAATATTGTTGCAAGATTGCGCAGCCGATTCAAACAAGAACGCCTGAGATTAACCTTTATTTGCATGTCTTTCCTTTAATTGGGTATGTTTCGCACTTTCTACGTGCTGTTTGACGAAAAAAGTTCTACCTACGGACACAGATTTATTGCACAAGGTGCAGAGAAGAACTTTTCCGTCCGTTTTAAATTCTGTGTGCTCTTTGACAATATTCCTTAATTTAGTTGCCTGAGACAACTTTTGTTTTGGCATTTTCTAAAAAAAGAACTGTAGTTAGCAACAATTTGGATTTACATATATATATATATATATATATATATATATATATACTCAACTCACATTTCTTTTTGCACGACACCTTTAACTATTAAGAATTAAGAACTTTAAACATGTATGTATTAAGAATTGAGAACTTTTAATATTTCCACCTCCCGACTTAAAGAATTGGGAATTAAAAACTAGTACGCTCAAACTCCGTAACGATAAGAAATATGTCTTTTTAACAAAAGTTTTAAGAGTTGCTTAAAAAGTAGCATATTCATTTAATGCCATGCCGAATTCATAACAGGTGGCCTTGACAGATCATTTGATTGGTTTTTGCTCATTCTCTCCGCTTGTACTTTTGATCTAGTTCGGATGTCAAAAGCTTTTTTGTCATATTTTTCAGTACATTTTTTTTTAAATCACCTTGCATGGATTTGCCTTAGCCCAGCCTTTACACATGCAAGTGCAAGTTCGAAAAACTCAACACACTCACACTTTTTTACTAACACAACCATATTTTTCGTACTTGCAGCGTACTTGCAAGAGATTTTAGCAGACAGTGATTTTTTGACACTTGCAGCAAGTTAATGTCAAATATACAAACAGTGTTACCAAATTGAGGAAACAATAATTATAGCTTTAACTTATTTTAAAATATTTCTTGGTTTTTTTGAAAATATACATAAAGTATATTTTCATATTAAAACATCAATTTCATTAGAAAATGCAATAATAATTACTAATTCCAATTGTTTCCATAAAAACGTATCCCACTTATCTCATTGGTAACTCTGATTAATAAACAAAACCAAATAAAAATGGAGCCAAAATTAAATTATAAAACTAATAAATTTATATCGGTCTCATCCAATTTTGTGGAACATGAACAGCAATAATAAATATAATAATAAACCAATTTTTTTTAGTTGATTTGCCTTCGACGACATCTTGAAAATGAACTTTCACTTGACTGTGTAAACTTTCATGCAACTTGCATGGAATTCGGCTATTTCATCAACATTTTCGACGGTAATATGTATATACAATTTGCAAGTAATTACTTGCATGTGTAAAGGCAGGAGTGGCTACTTTTGCAAGCCGAATGAAAAATTTCGGCGGCGGCTGAATGGCAAATGTTTTCGGCGGTGGCTTACCGGATTTTCGAAGAACTTTTCTTTTAACAATTTAAAAAATTTTTGGTGTTTAAAACTTAATTATTAAGCAACCAAGAAGCTAAGGCCCAACGTCTTTATACACATAAATAGAATAAGATAAACATTACACTAGTCTGCAAAATTCAATTCGCTTTGGTTATGTCAAGTACACATTAAAAATAGTTGGAATGTAGTCATAACAAAAATTTTGCAAGAAATGCTCTTTTAAAAGCAAAATATACTCTAAAAGTTGCTTTTAAAAGCAAAATATGCTCTTAAAGTCGCTTTTAAAAGTAAAATATGCTCTTAAAAGCAAAATATGCCAACATATGCCCTTAAGGGCAAAATATGCCAAAATATGCTCTAAGAAATCGATGCAAAAATTCCTAAAAATATCTGAAACGGATAAATAACTAACTCATATGTTCGTAAGACATGCAGAAAAAAATATGATATATCATAAATTTGGTTGCCCTGGTTATCACTTATACGATAAGAAAACACAGAATTTAGTTAATCCCAGAGACGTAAGATTTTTCGAATAAGATTTATATATGAGAAAGGTGATGAAATAGATGGTATTATGATGATAGTTTTAATATATCAATTAATAGGTAAAATGGAAAGCTTTATATATATATATATATATATATATATATATATATATATATATACATATATATAAAATATAATGTAATATATATATATATATATATATATATATATAAAATATAATGTAATAATATATATATATATATATATATATATATATATATATATATATATTTATATATATATATATATATATATATATATATATATTTATATATATATATATATATATATATATATATTTATATATATATATATATATATATATATATATATATTTATATATATGTATATATATATATATATATATATATATATATATATACATAAATATATAATTTTGAAGCGTATAGCAAAAACGTAATCGGATTTGGAGCCCCCAAAATTTCAAAATAGAAATTTTTCCATATATACATAGAACAATTTAATTAAATTCGTCATAAAATCGGATAGAATTATAGTAGATTGCTCAATCTGGGTATTTTTATCACCTTTCAGAATCTGTATTGATAAATATATTTTTTTTATTTTTAGTAGAGATATTAGGAATTTTTTTTTTTTTCGAAAAATGGCCTAAAATTAACTTTTAACTAATAAATTCTGAACTTTCTTAGATTTTTTTCGAGATTTTTTTTGCAGATTAATAAAGTTCAGATAACACTGCTCAGCAGCCACATCCGCCTTTGAATAAAACTATGTGGACTATATGGAATTTGATGCGCTTAACTCGAATAAGTTTCCGGTTTTTTCCATCAGCCAGGTACGTAGACATATTTCACCCTAACTCGGGAACGAGTCATCCGATTTTAAAAAGTAAAACACCACATGATGCGTAACAAAATTGTTTTTCTTTTAGTCAAACACAGGTTTTCTTTATCTCTTATCGTTTTGGAAATATTCAGATATTAATCGAGAAAACATGTTTTTTTCGTGCATTAAAATACTCCATATAGTGCTCATAGTTTTATTTAAAGGCGTGACAAAAAGTTATTTTTTGCAGAGCAGTGTAATTTCCAACAACTTTTATTACGATAAATTTTTTTGTTTTCGAACTCATTTTTGTAGGAAAACCGATCTGAAAAAATCAACATTTTCAAGGTTTGAACTATAAACAATATTTTTAAATTTTTAATACTATTTATTTTTCAATTTTATTCTCGACCTACAATTTAATGTTTTAACGTGGTGATATTATTTTTTAAGGTCCTTTTTACTTTCCATTCGAGGAGTTATGGCAGTGACTTTCTAATGTCACTGCCATAACTCCTTCACGATTATTTTCTATAACTCGTTTTGAAACACTCGTTAATAATTTTACATGTCTTTCAGGTCCTTTTATGTTCGTTGGAATTTGTGGATCAGCCGGTGGTGGTTCATCGAAATCTAAGTATTTTACCAAGTGAACATATGGAATCTGTCGAGTTAATGCTGGTTCAAATAATATATCGTCGTTATTCATATCAACCATATTGACATAATCGGTAGCATCGAAATTTAATATATATTTTTTGTAAACTCTGAGTTTAGTTGGATCGTACAATTTTTCTCGATAGTTTAAAATCTTTTTGATAGCTCTATCCCGTAGTGCTTTTCGATCATCAAATAACTTTGTTAATAAGATATATTCTGGATGTGCGTAATATGAGTTGTTTTGAATTACATCATCTACAATATTACGAAAGTTTGGTTGTAAATATCGTGTCCAACGTATAAATTTCAATAAAAGTGCACTGCCGTACACAAAAGACTTATACAACTTCACATTAAAGTACATTGGCACATAAACTGTAATAATATAAACTGCTAAAGTTTTTAAATGGGTCGGTGGTGTATTAGTTGTTACATATAATCGTAGTAATCTACTTGCTTTGGTTAACCAACTAGAATGTGCAATTGGTTCTGGTTTAATGTTAGCTAAATCAACTGGAGCAATACCATCCAGTTCAGAGATCCATCATTGCAGGCGTATTCTCCAGTGGTATTGGATCAAAATCAGCTACTACCTGAAAATGAAATGTTAGATCAATTAAAATGCAATTATTTTATTTTAAGTTTATTCCAATCGAATAAGTAAAATAATGACAAAAAATAATGATAATAAATGATGATATTAAATAAAATAAAGTGTTAAATACCTGCAATTTCTCACATTCTGGATAACTTTCCACTTGCTGCTCGTGGTCCACTGGTAACTGTTTTGTCAATAATACTGTTTTTCAAATAATCGTAAAACACCATTTTCTGTTCCAGTATTTGCTGGCTCACCATCACTACATATGCCAATTAATTGATCAACTATTAATGTTTTATTGTTGAAAAATTCATTCAGTTTCCTGTGTTTGGTTTATACATCTTCTTGACTACCCAAATTTACATATCCAAGTAACTCATTATAGGGCTCTTTCAGAACAACTAAATTCGGTTCTTTTACCATAGTGGTATGAAATTTGTCATTAATTTTCTCTATAGTTAATGAGTCGTTTTTTCTACGATCGAAAGAGAATGCAGTTATGGAAGAATTTGTATGTCGCGTACGAAGCACTGCATCTCTAGATTTAATTTTTTCTCTAGCCACTTTTGATTTATCCATAATAACAAGTTTACCATGAACATCCCTAAAATTTATATCTTCGAATAAAGCTGTTGCTAAACATGAAGCGACTCTATCTAAAACACCGAATCTATCACACATCATAGCAAAATTTAAGGCATCGTATCTTTGAGTGTAATGACCTCGTCTCATTTCAACAGTTGCTTCTGGAACTTCTGTTGTTGCTTTATTTTTATCTCCATCCACGTGTAATTCAGGTGGTTCGTATCTTGCATCATCGGTACCAGTTGTAAGTGTCGGTATTGCTGTAGCTACTTCTTCAACGTCTTCCATATCTGGTCCTTCATAAATTTTTTAAATGTTCTGCAATCAATCCACACGAGCATTCTGATGTTTTTAATTTGCAATTACATTTGCCAATATAAAATAAATCGTTTATTGAATCAACAAATGCTTTAAATTCATCTCTTTTGTTTCTACGTTGTACATATGTACATCTGGTATTTATCAAGCAAACCAGTTAATTTTTTTAAAACACTCTTTCTATTAATGATTTCAATATTTAATTTACACCAAATTTGGATCAATGTTACGTGAGGAGTAAAAGTTTTATACGAGAACATTTTGTTTATTGTAATATGTCACATTTACTAGGCAAACTAAGATCATTTAAGTCACTTGATAAACCAATAAGAACAATATCTTGATGAGGCATGTTAGTCAATCTAAAGAAAAAATTTTTTAATGTTGTTGCTTCCATTTGCGAAGACACCATAGACGATATTGATGGTTCTTGAAAAAAATTGGTAGTAATAAAAGTTGTTGGAAATTATCTGAACTTTATTAATCTGCAAAAAAAATCTAAGAAAATTCTGAATTTATAAATAAAAGTTCATCTTAGGCTATTATAAAATAAAAAAAAATATTGGTATCAATACAGATTCTGAAAGGTGATAAAAATACCTTTCAAACAAGCCCAGATTGAGAAATCTACTATAATTCTATCCGATTTAATTAAATTGTTCTATGTATATATGGAAAAATTTCTATTTTGAGATTTTTGGGGGGCTCCAAATCCGATTTAGAGCTATGGTCTCTTGAGCATTTGTGCTATACGCTCCATAAAAAAATCGTTCCATAAAATTTGACCCGTCCTAATATATATATATATATATATATATATATATATATATATATATAATGGCCACTTAATAAGTTACTCATTCTGAGCTGATTTTCTTTAATATATGCATTAACATATACTCTATTACTCATATTTTCACATAGTCAAGGCGTTAAGCAATATTATGAGGTTAATGTCTTAGGGCCATTATTACAACTTGATGTTATCTTAAAGTGAGATTTTATCGGTCGGATAAATACATTTTCATTATTAACTTTCCTTTAATCTAAATATGTGCGATAAATTAAAGGCAAGTTCGACTTTGCGATAAGTTTTACCAGGAGGATTTATGTTTACGTTACCATATTTTATTATTTTTTAATATGGTAGCACCTAACATAGTTCTTCTTCACTTTAAAAAATTTTTGCACGCTTTCTCACAGCTTGCACGATTGTGTCCTTAGATGCTGACATTTTTTATTTTATAACACAAACTTATATTTTCACAAACAAAAGTTGCATATATTTTCAAAAGATGAAAACAAGTGCGCTCTTGCCACTACAATCTTTCGGGATCTAAATAATGTTTCAAAAGTAATCGGTGATTGCTAGCCGTATTGCCACACAATAAGAAATATACATTTAATATTACCGGCAAGTTGTAATAATGGATTGTTGCTACCGGCCACTTTATCGGCTTATGTTAACGTTGGCATTTGCTACCACCAACTTTGTCGCCAAGTTGTAATAATGGCCCTTAATGCTTACATTTTTATTCCTAATAGACATAGGATAAACAGTGGTTTGTAATGTGCAAAAATGAGATATCAATAGCTGATATTCTTGCTGTATTTCTTGAAGACGAACACGTGGAAATCTTAACATGTAAAATTAAAAACTTTGCGAAGGAAGATTGACCACTCCATTTATCTTTTTCATTAAATTCACTGTCTTAATCGGAGTGTGATCACTGATAGACATTTAAAAGAGAGTTCGGCAAAATTATTATTTTTGTATTTATTTTAAATATTTTTTTTTAACAATAACAAAGTGATATCATAAATATATTTCAAAAATTCCAGAACATATCAACAAGTATTAACAAGCGTTAAATTTCGAACAATAACAACCACGTACAATTAAGCTGCATTCACCCAAGGTTTCAGAACAAATTTCAGGTTCTAAAACATTTTTTTTATATATAGTTTGACGTTTATGCATTAGAGAGAGAGAGAGAGAGAGAGAGCGAAAGAGAGTAACATGTTTCGGAACCTGAGTTGGTTTAATTTTCATTCACGTTCCGTAACATTGCACCTGTGCTGCCAGAAAGTTTAATTTTTTAAGTAAAGTAGAACTGAAATGTCACAACATATTATACGTACATATGTATAATAGAATACACAACTTGTTTTATACTTTTGTATGTATAAAAGCGCACTTGTTTCATATTGTTTGTGTATATAATAAAATACGGAGCACTTGTTTTGTATTGTTTGGAATTAAAAAATATATAACTGGTGAATATTGTTATAAATAAAATGAAATAAATAGTGGCATTGCCCAATTGTAAAACTTACACACATGGTTCACAAAATTATTTCATATGGTAGCCTCGATGTTCCAGAGCAAATGCGCGAAGTGGATGAATCGCTTTACAGCATACTCTCAAAAAACTAAAAATGTTCTAGAACGTCAATATTGTTCTGAAACCAAGGGGTGAATCCAGCTGTAATGTACGTTTACCAAATGAATATTCTTGTTGACAACAACAATACTACATTGTCAAGAGATAACAAAAAAAGTCGCAAGCAAACATCAATAAAGTACACTTGAGGAACACTCTATATGAATACCTCAAAAGAAAAAAAGTGTGAAGTGAGTTCTAACGCCAGAAATGTCTATTTTACTGTGAGTTCTGAAACTCTTAATGAAAACATTAAAAATAAAAAATCAAATGAAAGCCTTTTTATAACGGGAAAGCCGCTTTTTCGTCAGCGATCAACTTCGCTTTGTTCAATGCCAACTAGTGAATCGTTAACATTAACATTGCCTGGTACTTCTTCATTTAAGTCAGCGATATCATTCGCTTCTGGCTCGTGTTCATCACTTAACCAAGTTATCATTAAAGATATCAGTACTACTAAAATTGCATCTGCTCAAAGATATCCAGAGATAACAGCGCATCCTCTACTAATCGCCGCCAACAATATATTTTAGAGAAAAAAATTCAAACGCTCTCATCAAAAAATTAATCTCGCTCATTTGTGAGAATAAATTTCACCTTGTTCCTATAGAACGCGGCAACATTGATGAGACGAAAATTCAAATTTATGACGAAAAAGATTTCCGCAAAATAGGTTATGAATTTGAAAAAAATAAAACAAATTTCTACACATACCACCTTAAGAGTGTTAAAGGCCTGCAGATCGTATTGAAGGGCATTGATTCTTATGTTATTCCCGAAGAAATAAAAGATGCACTCGTGTAGGGAGAAGATCCTACAGACCTCTATTTCACGTTGAACTTGAGCCGAGTGATATAAAATTTATAGCACCCAATTTATAACTTAAAATATCTTTTATATAGAAAAATAACAGTTGATGAACCACATAAGCGTTCTGGGCCTGCACGGTGCCATAATTGTCAAGAATATGGCCACATAAAAACTTACTGCAAACTACCTACAGTACTAAACCAAAAGATCAAGCCAAAAACTACAGAGGATGTCCCATATATTCTTTCGTTAAACAAACTATGGAACAAAAACCTAAATTATCCCTCGCTAAATTAGCAAACTCTTACTGCGCCACTTTTGCCCAAAAGAGCCAACCAGTTACTTCAAGTGTATCGTATGCCGATGCTGCTAAGACAAGCTCTATTCCCACACAAAATTTTTCATTACCAAATATTTCAACAGATACAAACTCCGGCTTTAATTTTAATCGGCTTGAAGCTACTATTGAGAATTATAGTGCAAACTATAAACAATTTTACAACAAATATGATAAGCATGATGCAAGCAATGTTGCGAATTCAGAATACACTGCTTCAAGCATTAGTTAACAAACCATGAACACGTAACAAACATTTTTCTGGAACGGGAACGGCATTCGCCAACACAAAAGCGAACTTAAGCACTTCCTCAGGGAAAAGAATATTGATATAATGTTGGTCTCTGAGACTCATTTGACTTCGAGAAGTCTCTTTAAAATTAATAGATACACGTTGTGACTCAACAATACTGATAAAGTCGAGATGCAATCACTATATTTTGAACAACATGTGTAAAGAGCAACAAACATTTGTGTCAAATTTTTTTTTTTACAAATTTTGTGATATCATCAATTTACTCCCTTCCCAGATTCGCAATTACTGAGGATCAAGATGAGGATTTCTTGGCCCTTGTTTCGTAGCAACTGGCGACTACAATACAAAACATACGTTCTGGGGTTCGCGTCTTATTACACCTAGAGGTCGAACATTGTTCAACACAATTAAAAAAATGGGTTTGGACGTCATTTCGAGTGGAGAGCCTACCTACTGGCCTATGGACATACAAAAAATCGTGACTTTGGAGTCATGACAAATATCTCTACGGAGTTAATTCATGTTGAGGCTCCTCTAGATCTCTCCGCCTATCACTCTCCCCCGATCGTTACCATTTGTAGCCCACTAAGAAGTGAAGATGATCAACCGTGTTAATTGGCTGGGCTTCAGAAAATATCTCAGTAGTCATTGTACGGAAAACATTGCGCTAAGAACATCCGAAGATATTGAATATAACATTGCCAATCTTATCAAAAATACAAAACAGGCTCCTGAACATGCCACTACCTCCCATCCGCTAACTGGGTTTGATGGAATATATTCTACGGATATCTAACGTCTCGTAAGTGAGAAAAGAAGAGCTAGAAGGGAATGGCAATAGCACAGATCACCTCAACATAAAATCAGATTTAAAGAGTGCACTAAACGACTCCAAGGGTTACTTGCATTGGAAAAAACTGCATCCCTTAAAAACTATCTGGAAAGTTAATAAACAACATTATACGAGACACTATAGAAAATTTAAACAAACCACAAACGGCAAAGTCGGAAAAGATATACAAGTCTTTAACACACGTACCAGGTTTCTCAGACAGAATCGCGCAATCCATCTACAGCACTGATGACGTAAGCATTGCTCTAAAAACCACAAACACTTTAAACTCCCTGCTTTCGAATACCAAAACAAAATTAGACAAATTAGATAAATATAATGTTATCTAAAAAATATCGTGCTATGGGGACGACAATAATGTATATAAGAAAATATATGTAGGAACAACAAAATCAAAACTTAAGACAAGATTAGCTGCACACAAATCTAATTATAAAAATAGAAACGATAGAAATCACTCGCCAGACATAAATAACACAGAAATATTACAATAAAAACATAATTATAAAAAAAAAGATTCACAGTAGAAATTGTAGTGTACCCATGTCGCCATACAATATGCACAATGTGTACATACCAACTTCAACCAAGTAGTGCAACCAACAAAACGATTGGGTTACACATTTTGAAGTGGGTCAAAAGAATATTGTTTACTTGCATTATTGTTGGCACATGTTAGTTTAATTTCTACGTAAATTTTTACTGTAATATTTGACACTTGTAATTTTAATTTCTATTTTAGTTTAAACATGTATTTCTAAAATATTGAGCGATTTAGAAATCACTCAATGACATTTTAGTATATAAGCTAGAACAAATTGTAAATAAAATTAGATTATTACAGATAACTGAATTCGGCACTTGTTTGTCTTTTTAATTTGTTTTAATCTCAACTCTTTTGGCAGTTCCTTTGAACGCCTAAGTTTTAGCTGGGACCCCCTCAGCTGTTTTAAAATAAAAAAGGGGCTATAGGGAACTATTGAACCACATCTAAACACAAATAAAATCATTACAAAATGCTATATATAATTAACACTCCCGCCAAAATTAGAATGAACTACAAAACAGACACGGAAAATTGCGCGCATACGTATAGACGTATAATAACAAAACACAATAAACCAAAACTAATTTAGTAAACATTTAACCCTTTTCAAAACTAGACGACTTTATTCAAAAGTAAGACAAAATATATGTACGCGTTGTTATGTTTATAGTTTTAAGCACTTATTTATAAAAACTCTTTAATTTACATTATATTTTTGTTATAATAAATGTTGTGACAACGAAATTGTTCTTTCAGTTTTTCCTGAAGAAGAACATCGAAGGTGTTCGAAATAACGAAATAAATAAAAATATATCCACATATACCGATATAAAACATAATAAGAGTTATATTTTCGATTCTTAGACCTAGAGCCTGAAGAATAATTACAATTAGAATTTAAATAAAAAAAACAAGGTCGAATACAATACAAAAATAATTGCTAAATACTGATAATAATGAATAAGCATTATCATGAAGCTTTATAAAATTCTACAAACAAACTACAACAAAAGTATCAACAGAAATATTAGAAAGTATAAAAATGCCACAAAATTAAGAGCTAAACTAAAGACGTGCTTAACTTTCCTTATTAAATGCAGAAAAATGGGATTAATGCCGAATAATGTAACAAAAAACGTTCAACAACTATTTAATTATAATATATATCTTCCAATTACAAAACAACAATTTCCAATATTTAAATGCATTGCAGACGGAGAAGATATATATTACAAACAAACAAAGAGAAAAAAAACAAGAGATTGCCAGAACAAAACTTGCAATGACGATGGATAATTACCTAAATAAACGATCATTAACAATTGATGAAAGAGCTATCGTCCGCACAGTAGAACAAAAACAAACATTTTTGAAAAGAAATAATAAAATTTTGATTTTAAAGACAGATAAAGGTAATACGACGATAGCAATGGAGAAGATAGATTATGAAACAAAATTGAGAAATATTGTACAAGACATGGGTAAATACAGACGATTAAAAACAGATTCAACAACAAAACTACAAACACCGAAGGTGTGCGAAATATCGAAATAAATAAAAATATATACACATATACCGATATAAAACATAATAAGAGTTGTATGCCACTATTGTGGTTGACAACTTTTTTTTATTAGTTTGGTCGTCTTTCACAAACCGGAATTGCCATTCTCAACTTAAATACTTTAGTTGACTTTGGTTGTGTGGTTGATTTTTTAGTTTTGTTTTATGGTCTTGCAATTCGCCACTTTGTATGAGTTTGGTTGACAAAAAGGGTAAATATGGACAACTGCTTATAAGTAGTTGAGTCAGTTATAGAGTTCACTTATGTATTTAATACATTTTCTTTTTAAAAATAATAGCAATGACAACTAAAAAAAGTTTGGTTCCTCAATATCAAAAAATAGTTAGGTTGAGTGAAAGTCGGGTAGACTGGTAGACGACCAAACTGAGTTGAGTTGAGAATGGCAATAGGGGCATTATTTTCGATTCGTAGACCTAGAGCCTGAAGACTAATTGCAATTAGAATTTAAATAAAAAAGGCCGAATAAAATACAAAAGTAATTATCTGGAAAGTCTTAATGTCACACCAGCATCTAATTACTCTTTGTGGCGTGCTGCTAAAAAGATTAAAACACCCGTTGAGTTTAAACCACCTCTGCGCACATCTATCGGAGATTGGGCAAGAAGCGACTCTGAAAAAGGTAAAATATTTGCAATTAAAATCAGTATTACCAAATGTAGTTGCGCTACCCCCTCGACCCATAAAATTTAAAATGCGTGATATACAAAAACTAATTGCTGAACTCAACCCAAAGAAAGCCCGGGTGTTGATGGAATTAGTAACCAAATGCTAATAAAGTTGCCTCGTATTGCAATTAGAATCCTGTTGTTTATTTTTAACGCCATTTTACGGCTGAAGTATTAACCACACAGCTGGAAGCTTGCCAAGGTTAAAATGATTACAAAGCCGGGCAAAGATCTTACCAAGGCTAAATCATGGTACAATAAACAGGTATATGCATCAGCACAGGTGATAGTGAACTGATTGTCAAAAGTTCTTAAATTCGCCGTATTTTTGTTTTCTGTTTACTATGTTTTGGTTGTTTGAAATTTTTAAATATAAAGTTGAAATTTTTATTCATTGATTTCAAAATAAAGTTATATGAGTATTATTTATTTTATCGGTATCTGAAATCAAATACCATTCCCAAAATTCTATACAAACGGACGATTGGCGATGTGATTGCATTGCAAAATAAGTTACATACAATATATACAAAGATTTGAGCAATCACTTCAACAATATTTTTATTTATTTAATATTTGTAAGAATAAACAAATATAATCTTTTTTATAAAAAGTTTTGTGGTCCGATTGTTTTTAAAAATGGTTATAACATCTTGTACGATGGTTGTCGTTAGCCAATATTCAAGCTCGTTCGCCACAAATTCGTCTGGCCAAGAGTATATAGATGGTGCAGAAATTGGTAGTTAGGAAGAGACCAACCAAATAAACTTCACTAACTTCCTAAAGAGCCATCACAGCAGAACTCTGGAAACGCAAATCAGTTGTAAGGTCTTCAATAATTTTACGAGCAATTCAACAAATCAGTTCTATTTTGATAGCGACGATTTTCATTCAAAACTACTCTACCAGGATGAAAACGATGTGGTTTCGTACCACCGCCGGTAGCTGGTGCACTTTTACGAACTGCCTTGTTTGCTGACAAAGTAGAGAAAATAAAAAATAAATTGTTTTAATAAAGGTGAAGAGTTATAAACAGAACAAAAATATTACCTGAAATCATTAAACATATTCCACTTCTGCTCTCTTCCCAAAGTATATTCATTTGACTTCAATCGTCTTACATTATTTCACTGATGCAAACCCCTATTGATCCATAATCAAATATAAAGTAATAATATGATAATTTACTAATGAAAATGCCACAAAGGTATGTACTTTTGCAGGAAAAATTATGAGTGCAAACAATGCTTGTCCTGAATCAATTCCAAGCACTGTCTTCCACTTACAATTTTCCGGAAGATGTTTATATCTATCACACACTTACCTTTTCGGATTCTTGGGAACCTGTAGAGTTTCTGAGCTTCTTGGACACCCACAACATGTCTGTGTCTCCTAAAATATAAATTTTGTTTTATTTTATTTCATAAATTTTACTACAATTAATACTTACGTCACCACTTTGATATTTTAAAACACAACAATGAATAAAATTAATTTTGTTTACAAAAAATTTTATTTTATTTGAAAAAGTCGAATTAATTAATTTGTCTTGTTTTTGACATTGTTTTTCACGAAAAAGATGCTTTGTTGTAATGGATTCGCTTTGCATATACCTGATAATTGTACCATGGGCTAAATCATACAGGCCAATAAGTCTGCTATCATGATAAAATTGTCCCCTATTTTAATTGATACTTGTTGCATCCCAAACCATCAATTTGGTTTTAGAAGTCAACATAGCACCATTGAACAAACGCATAGATTGGTTCAATTTATAAGCAAAACATTTGAAGAAAATAAGTATTGTTCTGCACTATTTATGGACGTTTCGCAGGCATTTGATAAAGTGTGGCTTGAAGCACAGTTGCCACTGTGGTACAATTGAACCAAAAATTTTTGTTTTTTTACGTTTGGTTCGCAGGTTCATTTTTTTCTTTTATGAAAAGTTAACGATTATAATATAAATAAATTTTGAAAGTTTTATCATGCCTGTAAAAATGTATTTACGAAAATTATTACTCTTCACATAAAGTAAAAGATTTGATTCGTTTACAACACTTGATAGTAATCGATTATTACCTACCCACAGTAGGTATACTGATCGATTGTTACTTTTGTTTAGTCCCCGTCCACACTGGCAATTTTGTTGCAGCAATTCTTGAATGTTTTAGGTGAGAGCGGTGAGAAACTTGGGGAGGGGTTCAGAGGTTCATGTTCTCGGCAATTCTCTTTTGCTTTGCTATTCTCACTATTCAACTTAAAGAAAATATAATAAGAAGAAGAGAAAAGAAGGCATAAGAAATACAAGAATTGCAATGCCAGATTTTTCTAATGTGGACACTAAAGCTATTTCAAAGCAGAATTGCACGCAACAAAATTGCAAGTGTGGACGGGGACTTACAAGTCAGAAATTGACAATTCGACTTCAGTGTAAAAAGTATTGTATTATGCTAGTATGTAAATAAAATTGAAAAAATTGGTTCTCTTTTTTATTTTGGTTTTTTTTTTATGGATTTTGGTCCCGAAGAAAAGTTTAGAGTGGCAACCGTGGCATGAAGGCCTTATTTTAAAATTGAAGTCATATATACCAATAAATTTTCTGACGCTATTAGAAAGTTACATTGCTACCCGGAAGTTTACGGTTATAGAAGGAGATTTTATTAGTGCCCCCGAATCTATATCATCCAGTGTGCCACAGGGGAGCATACTGGAGCCAGTTTTGTATTTGATTTACACTTGTCATATGCCTTAATATGCACGAAAACCCTCACGAGGCTTCCCGATATCTACAAGAACATATTACACAACTGGAAATATGGTTAAATGTGTGGAGTAAATGTGCAAAAGTGTGTTCAGGTAACATTTACCCTGCGAAGAGATAGCTGTTCCCCAATTCGCATCAACAATCAAGTTGTTCTTCAACATTCACACGTAAAATACCTTGGTATACACCTTGATACATGGAAACCCCATGTTGACACAAATGAAACTGAAATTAACTCAGATACATTGGCTGATTGGTAGAAATTCATTCTGGATTGTAAACATTTAATATACAAGTCTATTTTGAAACCAATAATATAGAGAAAATATACAGAGAATCCAACGAAGGCAAAACAAGATTTTAAGAATAATAACATCGGCTCCGTGATATATCAAAAATTCAAATTTACATCGTGATTTAAAATGCCACTAATGGCTGAAGAAATTGTAAAATACGCGGGCAAAGATTTAACAAAACTCGAGACCCATCCTGTTCCCCTTGCTCGTAATATCTTGAATTTTGCTGGACACATCCATTTAAAAAAGAGATCCACAAGGGCTCTAATACTCAACATTTTAGAAGAAACTGCTTGAAATTACTTTCGTTTTTGCTTATAACGGCTTATGTATTGTTAATAACTATCACTAATTTTATGTCAGAAACTGGTCGGGCCCAATTAATAAATTATATTTAAGATTTAAATACTTATTGTTAGTTCACATTGGAAGATACAATAAATAAATATATATGTATAAAAAAAAATACATTCACACATATTTAAGTATTTAAAGAAGAGTAGTTAATTTTTTTATGTTAACATACAACTTTAATTTTAATTTTTTTTTTTTTAATTTTATTATACTGTCTTGTTTTGAAAGAAAAAAAATTCATTGATAGCTATGTTTTTATATCTCGAAATAACAAAGAAATTAATATTATTGGTATATATGTATGATATCTTATTAGCGTTCTCTTTTAGAATAATGATGGAAACAGTTTTAAAAACCTTTGTTACATACATATTGAAATATCTTTTTATAAATTTCCTATGAATTATTTTTATAGCTGAATGGAATATTCACCTAATATATCGTTTTCTAAAGAAACGTTGGCGGTTGGCATTTAAATTCAAAATAGATTACAGAAATCTTTAAACTTTTGTTGTTGAGTTTGAAACCGAAAATCGCTTACCACCATCAGACTGAATATCATAGAAATGTAATCAAGATAACTGAAAAGACATAGTAAGTTGCTTATAAAACGTGTGATATATTTAACTACAATTAACTAGAACTTTGCTTCTAGTTTATCTGTATTTAGTTCTCATCTGCATAAAAAACATTTCCCCGCAGCAAAATTTAAAGAATAATCATTATGTCAATAGAAGTGATTTAACATGGTTCTCAGATAAATCGTGATTTCGAAGGAGGAGCTCAGGAGCTCAATATCATTATAATATATATATATATATATATATATATATATAAATATTAATATATATATATATATATATATATATAAATATTAATATATATATATATATATATATATATATATAAATATTAATATATATATATATATATATATATATATATACATATATATATATACTATATATTTATATATATATATATATATATATATATATCCTTAATATAAGTAATTAGATATGTTGTATGCATTTAATATATGTATGTATGTATGTAAAGAAAGTTTTATTTGTTAACATAGGTTTGTTGTTATTATTATTACTTATTTATTAGACTTATAATTAAAGTTAAAAGCTAATATAATTTTGGCAATGGCATTGGAGGCTTTAGCTCAAAATATATAATACTAAGATATGTACAAATAGAATAATTAATAGATGATAGCATAAAGA
Organism: Linnaemya vulpina; assembly: GCA_963675445.1. NCBI lineage: Eukaryota > Metazoa > Arthropoda > Insecta > Diptera > Tachinidae > Linnaemya > Linnaemya vulpina. Next base: position 76,322,784 of record OY776276.1, on the reverse strand, counting down.
TTAATAAAGTTGAGATCAGATTTCATTATAAAGATTAGATGTTTTGAGAAAATAAGGTATTAGTTCTATATATTTTCTACTGACGGGTTCGATAATAGGTTGTTGGGTTTATATTTTGGAAGTATGTTATTGTGGAGTTTTAGGTTTTTTTGACATTCGCAAAGGAAATGTGAGGGGTTTGTTGGGTAAGATACATTACAGTTGCAAAAAGGTGAATAATTGATGTTGAATAATGGTCAGTGAGTAACTAGAGTATGCTCAAGACGAAGCCGTTAAAATTTTAGATCTATTTTACTAATTTGCTTTTGAATTTGGGATGAAAAGTCGCCCACTGATTTTTAGCAGAGCTTATTCTCCTATACCAGGAAGAGCTCGAATTGGAAATATGATTTTAATTTTTTTCAGTGAAGGATTGTACAATAAAATTATCGACATCCTTACGATTGAAATTTTGTGTTAAATGTAGACCTTGCTTTGTGGCATCTTTACCAGCAATATCTGCAAAATCGTTTCCCGAGATATCGGTGTAGCCAGGGACCCACATCAGAGTGATGTTTGTGATTTTCGAGTCATAATAATTATTATTAGAAATGTTTTTATTTGATAAAAGCGAAGTAAAAGAGCCTGGGGATATTATAAACTTTCCTGGATTTGTTTTCACGAAAAAAGCTTCGTAGATTGCTATTAATATTTGGAGATATATGAGGGCAAAGTAGATGCTTTCATTGTGTGGTTTACGGTAATTATGCTGTAAGATATATGTATATAGATAATTCAAGTTCGCTAGAGTTAGATTTACTAAGTTCATGAAGTGAGGTATTTATGTATGAATTTTGTAAAAACCATGGGGAGGTTGATTAAGCCTATGATTTGAATGTGGTATCTGCAAGGGTATATAAAGTTTTTTGCAGTTTTCTACAGTTCTATGAACTATTGAGGAAATTGTAGGTTTTTTTTATATTACAGTCGTTTTAAACAATTTACTGATTAGAACGTTGTCACTATATATTATACTTCTGTACAATTTTGCAGTTTCAATATCAATTTGCGCATAAAGCAAATTGTTCACTGGAGTTGATCGCAAAGCTTCTAGAAAAGATCTAGTGGCTGCATTTACTACGGTATCAAGCTTTCTAAGTTGTGTCTTGGAAGCATTTCTGAATATTAGCAAACAATAATTAATTTTTGATAGGATTAGAGCTTTGGTTGTTGATATTAGTGTATTTTGTGTTGCATCTTAGCTTTGGACTCGAAAGACATCTGATGATATTGAGTCTTTTTATTAAAGCAGATCTTAGATAATCTACATGATCATTTCAATAATATTTTCTGTTGATAAAAATACCTAAAATCTTAAGTGTATCAAATTTCTTGAAGACTCTCCCCAGGTATTGATGTCATTAAATAGATTTGCAAGATTGAGGTTTAAATTTTTTCACGGCCTGATCGGACTATAAGGTATCATCTACATATGCACAAAAATTAACTTACTTATAAAGAGATATAATTTTACTATGTTAGTTGTATGCAACAATAAAAAGGATTACAGTGGTGAACCTTATGGTATACGATTTGATAGAGAGAACGATTTTGAGTGAAAATTATTGATTCTAACCGTAAGTCTCCTGTTAGTCATAAAATTAATAACAAAACGAATAATCTTTGACCCAACTTTCCTTTCTTTAATTGGTCGACAATGGCATGGATACCTATTTTGTGAAATGCTAGTTCAAAATCTAGCGATATAATTGTAGCAAGCTTTCGTAACGAGAGACACTTTGTAGTGTGGTAGTCTACATAAAGTACTTTTAATTGTCGAACTCCACTTTCTAAAACCAAAATGACGGTCATTTAGTAATTTGTTAGATGTTGCAAACCACCATAACCTTTTAGCAATTATTTTATGTAAAACTTTGGACAAGCAAGAGTTTAAAGATATGGGGCGATATGATTTAATCATTGTCACGTCAGTTCCAGGCTTTGAAATCGGTATTTATGCAATTTTTAAATTGCTGGAGAATGTAATTGCAAAATATTGAATTGTAGAGCTTAAGGATTCCGTTTTTCAAATTTATCGGTACCATTTTTAACATTTTATATGTCATACGGTCTTTCTCTGGAGTCTTACTTTATAATTTATTCAATGTGCAACCGAATTCAATAGATGAAATGTTGTTTTAAATGTTTAATGCCTCGTAACAAGTTTCATACAAAATAGGATTCTCTAAAGTACTTCGTTTCTTTATCTACAAAGAGTTTGAAAATTTTGCATTAGAGAAATTTTCTGACCAAAATTTACCGAACTCATTACTAATTTCAAATTTGTCGATTAACTTTAGATTTGGGTCATCAAGTGAAGATTACTGTGTTTCGTAAAAGGTAAAGGTAAAAGTATTAATGGAATATCTTTTAGATAATTTGATTTCTTTTGTACTGACCATATGCTTTTTAAAAATTTAGTAGATTTATTTGGATCATATTTCTTTTAAATATATGCCATAGTCTATTTTTTCTATTTTTAAATCCGTTAAGTCTTTATTCCATCAGGGAACATTTTTGGTGAAATTATGGATTTGTGGTATAGATGTATTAGCAAACTGAAGATTAATTTTGCATATACTTGCCGTTTCTATATTAAATTATCAGATATACTAGGTCTTTAATGCATATAAGTTTTACATTGTTCTTGGTATTTATACCAGTTGCCTCTATTAGTATTAAATTTTGGTTTACAGAAATTGCTTTGCTTTACCGCTAAGGGAAATAAAGAAATGAAAATCGGATAATGAGCACTACCACACATATTTCTTTCCATTTTCCACTCCGCTTCAGGTATTAATCTAGAGGAATAAAAGGACGGATCCAAATGAGAAAAGGAACCATGTGTGTTAAAAAGATTTGGGGATTTGTCGGTCAGCACGACAAAATTATAATTGTCAATATAATTAGCTAACACATTTCCTTGAAGTCTGTTATTAAAGTTGGGAAATTTTCGTTAAAAGCGTTTTCAAGATTATGAATTGTGAAATTAGAGCTCGGATATATATATATATATATATATATATATATATATTTATATATATATATATATATATATACTGAATATATGAAATTTAATTTTTTTAAATATTTTAATACAGATCAAACCAAAATTACTGCTAACATTAATTTGCCTTTGTTGGAGCGATTTGGGTGCAGGTATTTCCACACCACCGTATCTGGTGGTAGATGTATTAACTGCATATAAGCTGTAGTTATTTGGAATAGGGACATTTGACCAAGAATGCAGGTAAGTTTTCTGAATCGATATGACTTTAGATTATGGAATTTAATGAGGAGTTGGGATATTAAAATAAATGTTTGTACTGTGAATTAAAAATATAATGCATATTGATATTTGTTCACTATTGCTAAAGCATGACATTAAGAGAGAGTTACATTCTCCTAAAAGACCCTTTAAAAAACGATAAGAGTATTCTGAAATGTTTTAGTCTAAAAGAGAGAGATATTTGATATGTAGAATAATGAAGGCATAATAAGGTATTGAGTTAGAGAATTGTGCTTCTCTTTTAGAGTGATATAAATTGTTGGTACGTGGTTGTGATATAATGCATTAATAGTTTGAACTATGGATAGGAATATAATGTATTGAATTAGAAGATTGTAGGTGAGGGAACTGTAGGAAGATATTTTAAGTATAATATTGTAATTAATAAAGAGCGAGAAAGAGTTAGTGCTATATATTTGGATATATATACAAAGAGTGTTAATGAAGTAAAATAAATTATGTGGCATACATATACAGATTGGCCTTTGGACCTTAATGAGGGTGTAGGAGGTTAGCAAAAATATTGATGAAGAAAAGTTATATAAAGTTGTCATGAGTATATGATAAAGATATAAAATTAATATTCTACTTATTTCTTTTGGATTTGCGAGTAGCTTCCTTTATATTGTTTTTATCGGATTGTTTCCATCAACAGGTTGTGATGAGCTAAAGTGATCTGTTTCTATTTCCGAAAGAGTTGTTTGGGGTTTAATGGTATAGGCTTAATGTTGTTTTTGCGGGAGCAGTATATGTATGTGATGTTTGTTTCAGAATGACGTTGTCTATAGATCATAGTGGCCTTTATTCCCAACTTTCTCTAAAGTAACAATAGGTTGAATTTCTTTTTCTTTTAGGAACATTGAATATGTTTTATCAAAAGATGGATGATGGTGATGTTTAATGTTCGAGATTTTGCAATTAATACAGGAAGCTGGGTGTTCACATTTTTCGTTGCTTTCTAAATCGGTGTGGAAGGCGTTCGAGCAGTTAGCACATATCTTTTGTTTTTACAGAATTTAGTATCGTGACCATATTGTAGACAGTTTTTACATTTCATAGGGAGAGGGATATAGGGCCGAACCTTAACTTTTTAATAGCCGATAGATAAATCACTTGGTAAATTGGTAATAGCAAAAGTTAATATTATCAGGCCAGTCTCCTTGAGAGCTCTGTCAATGTTTTTTTTTTTTTAATTTTGTTGACTGCAAAAACGTTTTGATCTTTTAACTCTGCCAAGATTTCCGTCATTAGACTAAATAACGCCCTTTGCATAGCTGAGTACAGGATGTTCCTTTAAAATCACACGAATTTCCGGTGATAATGATATAAGTTATATCAATTTATTTGCTTGAATAAATGTGTTAATTTCAATCAGAATGCTTCCACTCAGTAATTTTTGACATTGCAATACTTCTCCTCCTACAAAGTTGTCTACAACTTTTTTGATTAGAAATGGAGGAACATTTGTAAGCGTGCCTGAACTATTTACCCTTTCCAACACTAAAAATGTTTCCCCAATAGTCATAATACTCATTTTCTTATGGTGGTTTCTTTTCTGCACAAAAAATGTCACCTTGTTAAAAGGTTCATGCATAAAATATCTTACCAACCCTGTAATAATGCAATTTGTTATTTCACTAGAACAAAACACAATTTGTGGAGAAATGTCAATACGCATCTATACTTATTGACATTGTGCTGACACAATATGGCTGTTTGATAGCATTTTCGGTGAGGGGAGTGGCTATTTTTTGGCATAATTTTTCATCCGGCTTCAATCCCGCACTACCAGAACAAAACTAATACATACGCACTTATGAAAACAAAGAAAACACAGGTTCTGTGTTTTCTATCTTACAGAGCGTTTTTCAATCTTCAGTTGTCGTTCGGTGCGTCAACATGAATGAAAACAAAAAGGGTTGATCGCGGCAAAAAACAATAGATCTAATAAAAGAAACTCATAAATGTTTTTGCAGTAATTTTTAGTAACTAGTAAAAGAAACAATTTTGGTTACAGAAAATTTTACTGAAATTACTTAAATAAAATTTAATGGTCGCTTCTATTGGTTTTTGAATAGTCTTTTTAATTATGTATGAGAAAATAATCTTATATGAATGTACCTTTAAAAATTCGCTTTTCATGTTTCTGCAAATTGCACTACATACACATTTTTTTTTTT
>OY776276.1:76279776-76312276 GCA_963675445.1 Linnaemya vulpina | reverse complement strand
GCAACGACACACTTTTTTTACCTTTTAAACTCATATGCATCTTTTATTTGTGAAAATATAACTTTGTGTTATAAAATAAAAAATGTCAGCATCTAAGGAAACAATCGTGCGATATGTGAGAAGACGGGCAAAAAACTTTTCAATTAAAGAAGACCTCTGTTTGGTGCTACCATATTAAAAAATAAGAAAATATGGTAATATAAACATAAATCCTCCTGGTAAAACTTATCGCAAAGTCGAACTTGCCTTTAATATATCGCACATACTTAGATTAAAGGAAAGTTGTAATAATGAAATTATCTGACCGATAAAATCTCACTTTAAGATAACACCAAGTTGTAATAATGGCCCTAAATAACATATTTGTTGCATATAACAAATAGTTAAAAGAGTCATGTACATAATGCTTAGCGACACGTTTACAAATTTTGAAAATTATACAAAATACAATGTCAAAAAAACTAGGGTTATATTTACCCACCTGACTGTCGGTGTTTCTTTTATCACCTGCCCGACGCCGGGATATATATATATATATATATATATATATATATATATATATACATATATAATATATTTATATATAAATAAATGGTAGTTAAATTTTAAAAGCCGATGTTGAATGTGAACCACACCTAAACGTTAAGTTTTTTTCTCACTTCGAACTATGGAAAGACACACAATCGAGCAACACATTAATGTTATACAGGCGTATTATGCAAATGGCCATCCAAATCACAAAACACATCGTGCACTACGTGATTTTTTCGTCGTCGTGCCCAACAGTTGCACCTATCACGCTCGTATTTGATGAACCTTATACATAAAAACTTTCATTTACACGCTTACAAAATAAAATTGACTCAAGAACTAAAGCCTCTTGACCATTCCAAGCGTCGTTAATGGTCAAAATGGTGGCGAAAGTGGATTATGATTTTCAAAGAATATCATCTTTATAGTGATGGGGCAAACTTTCACCTCAGTGAATTTGTCAATAAGCAGAATTGCCTTATTTGAGCGAATGATAATCCAAGGGTGATTCTCGAAAAACTAATGCACCCACAAAGAGTGACTTTTTGGTGAGGTTTATGTGTTTACGGCATCATCGAGAAAAGCCAGCAACAATTCATGAGGTAAAGGATGATATAATTCGGCAAATTAACGGCATAGAACCTAAATTATGGCACACACACACACACACTCATATATATATATATATATATATATATATATATATATATATAGATATTTATTATAATATGAAATTTATTTGTTGGGTGGTTAAGCAAGGTCTCTATGTATTGGCGCTTTTACCAACCAACTTTAAAAAGTTTCAAACCGCTTATCTTATCAAATACCTTTTATAAACCATATGAGAATTTAAAAGAAAACTCAGAAAAGATTTAAAAAATCACATTATAATAAGTGTTGTAGGCTATGAAACTTATACTAACCAAAACCCATAAACAACTTTTATTCGATATGACTCCATTTTTATTTTTCTATACCTTTTTACAATTAGAAATGCTTTGGATAACAATGAAAGTATATAGGTATAGAAAAATAAAAATGAGTCATATCGAATAAAAGTTCTTTGTTGAGTTTTGGTCTTTATAATCCACTGATTACAATGTGAGTTTTTTAAATCTTTTGAGTTTTCATTTAAATTCTCAAATGGTTTATAAAAGTCTTTTGATAAGATGAGCGGTTCGAAACATTAATTAACAGGCAAATAATAATTTATGAAGCAGAAAATTAACTGTCAAATATTATATGATGAACAAGAAAATCAACTGCCATTAATTGACAATTACAATCAAAGTGATAACAATGGCTCCGGTAGGAGTAGAAGTGTTGGAGTTGTGTAAAACACAATATATTTTATTAATTAAAAATAAAACAACTTAATTAAAATGAAACAGGAGCATAAACAACACCAATAATAGCAACAGAATTACATTGTCAATATTAATTAACAGCAATAACAACGTTTTGGAACTAGAAATCCTGTCAAGCTTCCGATAAACCACAGCAATCCTAAAGGCAATAACATTGACTATTGAAAATTGAATATGCCTGTTGCTGATGCAAATATTCTTCTATATATTGTTTTTTTATAAAATATATTTTACATGCTCATATATGTATAAAAATATTATAAATAAGATGATACGTTCTACAATCTAAGAAAAGTTTAAAAGATTTCAAAACTTATTGCTTATTTAGTTGCATTCATAAAAACACAAAACTGTACTTAAAAAATATATTTTAAAAATGTTAAGCAAAACGATTAATAATGTTCGAATAATAATAATAATAATAACAATAAAAAAATTTATTGTAAATAAAATTCTTGTAATCCAAAATGTTTTGTAAGCTGCGATACTTATGATTGGTTCATAAATATAAGGGTAGCACTTTGATCAGCAAGTGGCGTTGACCAATATATTCCTGATGACAATTCAGACGATGCATAAGATTGTACTGTCAGCAGAAACTCTCATTATAAAAAAATAATTTTTTTTAACTAACACGACCCCGACGATAACTTTCCTACTAAAACTTTCTGTACCTTGTAAACTTAATTGTAAACTTGCCATTGTGTTGCACATATGTATAAACGGTAACAGAAAGAAGAGGCGAAACAATTCTGTGTCTGGGATCACAGTTGCATCGCACTGAGACCCTGTGAAAGTCATAGAGAATTCAAATCAATCCTGTAATTTTATCTTTAGAATACCATCATGGTATATAATCACGCTATCGAAATACTTTCCATTCAAATTTTATTATTTCCAATATTTTAAAATGTATATAGAATTTAAATCACTCCTGTAATTTTATCCTTTAAAACACCATCATGGTATATAATCACGTTATCGGAATATTTTCCATTCAACTTTTATTATTTTTTCCAATCCTTTAAAGTTTGTAAAAGGAATAAATCATTGCTTCATGGGGAAAGATGTGCTGTTTCTTTTGTGAAGTAATGATCAAAAACGAAAGTTGAAGAAGAAAATTCCAAACTTAAATTCCAATTAATTAAATGTCTTCATAATATATATATATATATATATATATATATATATATATATTGGGTGTACAAATTAGTTCGGTCCGTTTTAAAAAGATGGCTCTGGCTGTTATGAATGTTTTATTCTGACAGTTGATCTCGGTGGTTTCAGAGAGGTTAGACATCTGTCAATAACATTCCGTTCCCATCACTTCGAATTTCGTAAAAGAACTTGTTTTTAATTTTTTTGAATATGTCAAATTTTGTGTTAACTAAGCAGCATCTGCGGGAGGTTTTAATTTTTTGCTTCAATTGGAAGAAAAGTGCAGCGGAAGCGCATCGAATGCTTGTGGAAGTTTATGGTGATAATGCTCCAACTGATAAATCATGTAGGGAATGGTTCCGAAGTTTTAAAGATGGTGATTTCAGCGTTGAAGATGAGCCTATGTATATATATTTACAGGAATTATCTGAACAAATACCTAAAACTGTCTTACTTTTCGTTAAAATGGGAAACACTTATTCGAAAATCACAAATCCTAATGCTAATGTCATTAATGATGTCATTTCCTATTATATATTTTTTGGTAATAATAATACTACTATCTATGCAAATCCTAGAGGCAATCTGCCGGCTTCACAAGGGTCATTGGCAAACAATTTAATCAAAGTTTGCCTTTTTCCTGAATTTGGTGCGTATTATACAGAGCTTTACTTCATTAATTATCCAAACCGGAAACAAGTCTAACGGTTTGCTTTTCACTTTCGATTGTCAAGCCTTGCGTCATTCTTATGGAATTAAGGAACATAAAATGCCTAAATATCAACAGAAGCACAAGAAAGAAACTGTTAGTAAACATGTTTAAAACCTTGTGGATAGACTAGAGCAGGGTTCTTTTCCATATCGACAATATATTTCATTCCATTTCGGTTGGGCTCCAAAAGGGTTTGAGTGGGACCATACACCGAAAAACATAAAGTACCATTATCTAAGAAACGGCACTTAAAAAAAAATTACAGCGTTTTTCGTGTTCAGGAGGTCCCCATTAACTTATCTAGGAATGTGGCGTTCTTGGTATTTTTTGGCTGTAAACCAGTGTTATTAACGTCTTACGCAAGCACATAAAGCTGCAACCGAATCTTTTTTTAGATAGAAGAGATAAACTCCTATTTATCACACAGAAAAAGGGAATAATTGTTAAAGTCTCAACATCCTTACAAAAATAAATACATTTTTCTCCAAGTCCAAATATAAAACCCAATAGGCCTCAAACTACAACTGAATTCCTAAACACAGCCTCGAAACTGATGCGGCTTACATTTCTGATGAATTGCCTAATGGAACAGCATGCAAATATGCAGAGTTCAGCCGTCCAGGTAATCCTCAAAATCGGAACGAATGAAAAAGTAAAACTCATGATGAAATCAGATATATATATATATATATATATATATATATATATATACATACATATATATTTATACATATTCCAAAGTTTATTTTCCTAGGAAGCCCATTTTTGGTTGAATGGGTACGTAAATAAAGAGAATTGTCGCATTTGGAGTGAGGAGAATCCACAAACTTTTGTCGAAACACCATTACATCCACAGAAAATTACTGTTTGGTGCTCTTTATGGCCTGGCGGAGTCATTAGCCCATATGTCTTCAAAAACGATGATGGTCAGAATGTCACTGTCTGTGAAAATTTGTGTTCCAGATTGCGCCTTGTACGTGCCAGTCGTGGTGGCCACATAGCTGAAATCATATTTAAACCTTAATGTCATACAATTTTCTAACCAATAAAGACCGTTTGATTGATATAAAAAATACTATGTTTTACTATGATTTAACCTTGTATCACTCTATAAAAAACACCCTATACAGAACTATATATATATATATATATATATATATATATATATATATATATATATGGACTTATGAGATTTTATAAAGAAGATCGGTGTTGGTTTCTTATATTTTATTACTTAACTGTATTAAATCAAACTTAAACTTAAACTAAATAGAAATCAAATATTTACACGAAACTTGTTAATCTTTCATTTTATCGAATCATCCAGACGAAAGTTAAAATTGTAATGGCGGATATCTAAAGATGCAAGCAAGCATATGCGTGCCATTACGGTGTCTCTACCGGTTACTGTAGGTATTTGATAATTAACCTATTTTAACAGGGTGCCACATCACTCCCCTCGCTGGTAGAAGGTCATCTAAACCTTACTGGAAGATTTATTTGTCTTCCTCTTGTTGTTGTTTTGGGATCTTCTTGAGGTAATTTGTTGGACTGTAAACTCGAAGTTTCTGCGGTTGGGCTTAGATCATGTTGGGATGATGCTTCAAAAGTTGGATTGGGAACATGTATGGAATCTTCAGCAGTATCAGAATGACTTGGGTTGAAATCACATGATGTAGGTAAAGATGTATTTGTTGCTACATTTGGACTGGTTGATTCTGATGATGGTAAAAAACATGGTTTTAGGCGGTCTATGCTGATGTTTGTTTTCCGGTTGCGCAGGAGTATCGTAAAATATTTAGGAAAGCGTTTTAAGACTTGATACGGGCCGTCATATGGATGTGTAAGTGAGGGACGAATTGAGTCGTTTCTGACGAAAACATGCGTTGATGTATTGAGATCTTTTGAAATAAACGTTGGTTTTGTAGAATGATGTGCGGTCTGCGCTGGTTTCAGTATTTGATGTCCATACTAAAGGGGTTGTATCGTTCTTTTTGTTGCCGGTAATCATTTGTTGTAAAACTGCTTGGTAGCGAATGCATTTTGGCAGGAACTTTCTATAAAAGTTCATCATTCCGATGAATCTCTTTAGCTCTTGCGCATTAACGGGCTTTTTGTATTCTTTGATTACGGCGACTTTCTCCGGTGATAGTCGAATGCCTTCGGGGGTGACAAGGTGTCCAAGGAAAACTAATTCTGATTTGCCAAACTCACATTTGTTGAAGTTTATGGCTAAAGAATTTTCACGAAGTCGTTGAAATACTACACGAAGGTCTTGAAGGTGTTGGTCTAAGGTGGCGGAAGCAACAAAAATGTCATCAATATACGGGAATACAAAATCGAGACCTCTGAAGACTTCGTTTATAATTCGTTGAAAAGTCTGCGCAGCGTTTCGTAGGCCGAATGTCATATAATTGAACTCAAATAAGCCGAAGGGGGTACTTATTGCCGTTTTTGGTACGTCGTCAGGGTGTATTGGAATTTGGTGGAATGCTTTCTGTAGGTCTAATTTTGAAAAGTACTTCTTACCTTGTAAATTGATCGTAAAGTCTGTTAAGTATGGTAGAGGATATCGATCCGGTAAAGTTTTGGCATTTAATGCGCGGTAGTCGCCACAGGGTCTCCACGTACCATCACTTTTCTTAACTAGATGCAAGGGGCTGCTCCAATTGCTTTTAGAGGGTTGACAAATTCCAACCTCAGAGAGAAAATCAAATTCCTTCTTGGCTGCAGCCAGCTTCTCCGGTGGCAATCGTCGAGGACGACAAAATGTGGGTTGACCAGTCGTTTCAATTCGGTGAAAAATTGACGATTTAGTTTCCGAACCATAAGGCGCAAGTACCGTGATGTCGTTAAATTCGTGCAAAAGATTTGCGAACGGATTGACTGAGCTGAATGTTTCGATTGCTGCAACCTCTGTTGTCGATGGCAATTTTAGCTGTAAATCGTGTCCGGTGACGTTGTCTATTAGTTTATTGCGCCGTAAATCGATTAACAAGTCCTGATGTTTGATAAAGTCAGACCCAATTATTGGTGTTGTCACATCAGCAACAACAAATGACCAACAAAAATTTCGTTTTAGTCCTAGGTCTAACCTCAATTTTTGTTCACCTATTACTTTGATTGACGAACCATTTGCAGCAAAAAGTGTTATGGATGTAGGACGAATACCTTGCGCTTTTACAGAAAGAGGTAATACTGAGACGTCAGCACCACTATCGACTAAAAAATTTGTTTGCGTGTATTTATCTGTTACTTGAAGGCGGAAAATTTGGCACTCAGTGTGAGGATTTCCGCTGGAAATGGTAATCGAGCGTAAATGGCTGAAACCGTATTGTTGGATCTTTGACGTGGAGAGTCTTGATCGTCGTCGTCAATTGGAACAGTTGATGTCGTTGATAACTTTTTGTCATTGGTTGCCATTGTTCAGTTTGCGGGGTCACCAATATGGACTTATGAGATTTTATAAAGAAGATCGGTGTTGGTTTCTTATATTTTATTACTTAACTGTATTAAATCAAACTTAAACTTAAACTAAATAGAAATCAAATATTTACACGAAACTTGTTAATCTTTCATTTTATCGAATCATCCAGACGAAAGTTAAAATTGTAATGGCGGATATCTAAAGATGCAAGCAAGCATATGCGTGCCATTACGGTGTCTCTACCGGTTACTGTAGGTATTTGATAATTAACCTATTTTAACAGGGTGCCACATATATATATATATATATATATATATATATATATATATACGTAGCTGTTAAGTAATGATTACTAGTTATAGTAATTATATTATTTTTTTTAGAAGTTTAGTAATGATTATATTACGATTATTTTCAGATTCGCACGATTACTAATTGATTACAATTACAAATAATCGAAAAATAATCAAAATTAATAAAAAGTAATCGAAAAATAATTTGACTACTTTCAAAGATTACTTTTGAGAGTTTTTGATTATTTTCCAAATATTTAATACTTATATTTTTTTAGTTTTTAAATTCTAATTATGTTATGTTTTTAAATTTAAATATACAAAAGAACCCCAAAAGAAATCGACAAACAATTGAGGAAAAGTTGGGTAAAAAATCTAATAAATTGTTTTATTAACATTGAATACGTTAAGCTGGATTAGCGTAAAAAAAATTCTTCATATATTGTAATCTTAATTATTTTTGGATTACTTTTAATCATAATTAATTAATAATCAGGAGTTGAAGTAAGTTCTTCTCAACAATAACATATTAAAGTTGACCAACGGTCCGCAATAAAACATCAGTTCTTCAGCTATTTAAATGATAATGTTAATTGTAAATATTATAATTATAAAACTTTTTTTTGTGAATTTAATGTATTCTGATTGTATTTATTTTCTTTATTATTTTTCCACGTATTTTTCGGTTTTTTTTTGATTTAGGAAGTACTAAATTTGTTATTGGTTGAATTGTTATTGAAGTGAATATACATACCTATGTATATTTTGTATACAAAAACTATAATATAACTAATTTTGTTTTATTTGTTCAGAATGTTTTTACGTTTTAAACGCAAATTTTTCAAAATAAAATGTATGTATAAAATGATGAGCATTCTAAATTTAAAAAAAATAATCAAATATAATCCTTGAAAGTAGTCAATTATTTTTTTTGATTACTTTTGATTAGTTTTGATTATTTTTTCGTAATCCTAACTAATCTTAATTATTTTTGGATTATTTGTAATCATAATAAATTAATAATCAGGAATTGTTAAAAAGAGAATTATGTAATCAATACTATTCTTTTTAAAATTTAATCTAATTGATTACTAATCGTAATCTAAATTTAACAGCTATATATATATATATATATATATATATATATATCTGTATATATGTATGTATGTATATATGTATATATGTATATATGTATATATATATATATATATATATATATATATATATCTGTATATATATATATATATATATATATATATATATATATCGTCACCTAATATGCAAAAGGGCGTAACAACACTTTTTATTTTTTTATAGGAGAAGCAAAAAACGTTGTAGAATTAAAGATATTTTAGATTTAAAAGACATATTTTATTGTCTTGCTTAAAACACGACTACAGACTTATTTTTTTTTAATATTTTTTAAGTTATGGTTGTTACGCCTTTTTGGCATTGGATTTTCTGAAACAAAAAGACGTAACAACATTAAACATGAGAAATTGTGATTTTGTTTTTAGAATATAAGTATTCTTTCCACTTTATTAAGTAATAAACATGTAGTAAGTTTATTAAAAACAAAATTTATTAAAATTAATTGTATTTACACAGTACATAAATATTTTAAAATATCTATTAATTTAATATTTCAAATGATAAAAAATATTAAATTCATTAAATATGTATGTAATAATTTATTTTAGAAAAAGAAAAATACTTCAGTATAGAATGCTAAAAAAAAATTATATTTAATTTTCAAATGGAATGTTGTCATAAAAGTAATGACAATCTGTAGGAAGTATAGATTTGAGGTCTTGAAGATGTTCCCATTTCTTCTTCGAAATTTTTAATCTTTGGGTATGTAATCGACAAAGTTCTTTATCAGTGAATTTTTTTGCTGTTCGTTATGGAAGAATCGCATATTCATCTGCAATATTTGTTTTAAAATAAATGATTCAAGTGTTGTCGTATGCCAAGGCACGAATCATGTTTACCGTGGGATCTCCTTTTTTACCTATAAATGAATTTAAATTAGGAAAATTTTTAATGCATAATAATATTATGTAGAGCATCAAATAGTTATTCTTTACCTGGTCGAATAGATAGGTATCTCTTTGGAAGCGAATCGTAATCAAGAAAGTATGTGTGATCTAAATGATGTACTTTTAACGGATGTGGATTTCTTCGTGAGTCTTTTATAAGATCGACAAATTGCGAAGGTAAATTAATGAGCTTATTATTTATTTTACGTTGAATATGAGAATGTGTGGCGAAGTAAGTATTAGGTTTCTTAAATGTTTTATTATGCAAGTGGCAAAGGTAGATGCAACCAAATTCCCTTCGGTTTCATCCCAGACATAGTTGTCAGAGTCATGTGTAATGACATTATAAATGGTGAAATTGTGTATTTGCAATTTAATTTTAGGGTATGATGCATTTGCATTTGATTGTGGAAGGAGTTTCACAGCTTGCATATCAATGCACAGCAATGAACTTAATCCAGACTTAGCATTTTCAATGTCATTTGTTTTCTCTTCTCTCATATTCTCAATTTCTTGTGTATGGCTGTCATACTGTGCCTGGGATACGTTTTTTGCAGCATATGATAAACAAATGTCACACATATCATTTTTTGGCTTGAATATAGAAACATTTTGTTTTTTTAGTTCTGACATAAACATAGTAAAATATATGGGAGCAATTCCGTTTTCTTTATGAGACTCGCAGTCCTTAGAACATCCTCTAACCATTTTTTGAAAAAGTTTAGACGTTCCTCGTATTGTTTTCCTTGTTTTGTTACTCTTTTAGCCACAGATCTTAAAGTATTTTTTTCTTCTGGACACATTTGGGTACCATGAAAGTCACTGGAATCTACCCAAAGTCTAAGCATTTTTTTGCTTATACCCAGCGTTGACAGAAACATTTGCTGACATACCTGAACACGAACAGCATTATTTATTAAATAATATAATTTAGTAACAGATCGCCGTGAGTTTTCTACGTAAATACGTTTTCATGCGTTCAATAAGATTACTTTTTTTGTTCCCATGACATCTTCCACAACCGATCAAATATTTCCTTGCGCATGTCTTCTGAAAAAAGGTTGCAATGCCGAACTTTACTTTTATCACAATAAGTTGATGAACATCCCACTTTTAAATCTCTTGGATTTCTTTCACATACTTTTCCCATGAAAAACCTTCGTATGCTTTGCCATTCATCCATTTTCTTTTATTTCCCACTCTTTTATTTGTTTTTTTTTTTTGCACTATGTTCAGTTTCATTATTATTATTTTCCATTTTACTTTTTTTTACAAATATTTTAATATTTATTTAATTTTTTCACAATACCACTTACTCAAAATATTACCGTTAACATTAAACGAAAAAATTACAAACACAATTGACAAAAAAAATCGTAGGCAACTTAGTTATTAAAAAATAAAAAGAGTCCGTTTTTCATTCAAGTGTGTTGTTACGCCTTTTTGTTTTTGAAATTTATATACTTGTTGTTACGGCCTTTTGAATTTCGTTTGTAAAATCGTTTTTTCTTGACGTATAAGTTCAAAATTTTGGAGAGACATGTAATTTAGTTTAGTGCATTATAATCAATCAAAAACTCGATTTTGAATTTTTTTGTTGTTACGCCCTTTTGCATATTAGGTGACGATATACACCGTTGCAACTCTCATTGTTGTTTCCTTTACATGGTATTTTGTAAACTACTATTAATATTGCTATTATTAATTTAATTGTTACTATTAGTATTATTTTTCTTATAATTAAATTGTATCATCAATCTACAAGAAAGATGATAAGAAAAACTATTATCTCTCAATATATTTATTATCTTCTTCTTATTCTTCTTATGGAATTCGACATCACTTATTATGAAAATTCGCTCTATAAGATTCTTGGCCGTATTAATTATCATCCTCTTTGGATGTTTTGAATAATAATTAATAATTCTACCAGCTGACGTTGGTTTATGGAACCAATCTATTAATAATCTTATTTTCCTTTCTTAATACTAAAGTATCTAAATATGAAAGTGTTGAATTATTTTCCTTTTCGATTGTGAATTGTATATCGGAGTGAAAAGAATTAAATATTGATAATATATTATCAATTTCACTTTCTGCAATTATACAAAACAAATCGTCAACATATTTAACTAAAAACTTTGGTTTATTAGTTAAATTGCTAATACACTGATCTAGTAATTTTTCCATTATAACATCAGCTATAACCGGAGAGGCTGGATCTCTTATACAAAATTTCACTATACGTGAAAACAAACTCTAATTAATGTCTGTATATTGTGCTATTCTATTCCAACTTTCATCAATAATATTCATTGCCTAATCAACTGGTATGCTTGGAAATAAAGATACAACTTTATATATATCACTTGCTATATTAGTTTATCATCAACATCAAATTTTATTTTCTTTATTCTCTCTTTAAAATCTAAAGAATTAGATATATTATATTTTGAACCTGTTGTTAGTTTTTTTTTTAATATTAGTTATATATTTGCTAATTTCATAGGAAGGAGAATTTATACTAGAACAAATTGTTCTCAACGGAAAATTATCTTTATGGATCTTAGATAATCCATATAATTTAGGAGAAGTATATGATTTTAACTTATATTTTTATATATGTTAGAAATAATATTACCTTTAAGAAGTTCTTCCACTAAATCATTATTAAACTTTTGTGATCCAGTAGTAGGATCTTTATTAATCAAACTGTATATACATACAATATCATTATAGATAATACTATCTATTTTTAAATCATAGTCACTTTTATTCATAGCAACTGTCACATTTCCGTTATCCGCATTCAAAATTATTACATGTTTATTTAATTTGAAAAAATGTTTAGTTGATTTTAGACATTCATTTATATATTTATCCCTATTTGTTAATTTATTTCTATTAATATGATTATCCAAAATCGTAGTAAATCTTGACCTAACTATCTTATGGTTTTCCTTATCTTGTATAGTCTGGATGAAGTCTTCTCCATCTGCTATTACCTTCATAATAGAAAAATTATTTTCTTGTATAGGTAATGCACATTTTTTCCCTAACATTCAACATTAGGAGGAAATAGTACATGAGATTTATTGAAAAACCATTTTTGGTTTAATCTGATTCCTGGCTCTCTTTTTTGCAAACTAAAAAAACAATATTGAAAATAGATAAATAAATATATATATATATATATATATATATATATATACTTATATGCAAAAGCATATAAGAAGAGAGCCTTTCTGTTCCTCCGAATTTAATATGAATTTATTTCATAAGATCCGGTCTGTAACAACTTGTATTTGAGGAATCTCGAGATCAAACGATAGAAGTCGTCACCGTTACCAAAAGCAGACAGTTTCCGCAGAAGTGCACCATACCACACTCTGTCAACTACTCTAGAAATATCTAAAGCCAAAAAGGTAAATGGAACTGCACAATTTTTATGACATAGCAAACAGGTCTATAGGAGAGCTATATCTACGAAAGTGTAGATGGTGCTCTTGAGGGTGTAAAGTTAAGAATAATTCAAGCGTACTATGCTGGTACGCGTCAGCACACGGAATATGTGTTGGTTTATTTACTAGTTGTACAAGGTAATTGTGTGCTGCGAATAACTCAACATATAGGCCTTCCGTTGTTGCATGGTTCGAAGAGGTAAGCCACAAAGGGTTGTGAACATTTTTACTATCCGGACAACTTTCTAGAATATTTGATATAGAATCGGAAACGGAATCGATGCCAGATCAAATTTGTTCCCTTCCCGCCTTTGGACTTCTGATATGTATGCAGATTTATAATTTGGCTCATAGGTAGCTAAGTTCAGAGTACCAGCTTCGGAACACAGCTTCATTGCATGTTTAAAAAAAGGGACAGAAGTTGATACCCAGGTACATACAAATTCTGTACATTCATACATCTGAGTTTTACTTTACCCGGCCGATGGAGACATACATAAGCATAAGGTGAAAGAAGACGCTGGTTAAGACTGCGATGGCGTATATTAAATGTGGTATTGAATTTTTCTGATTTGCATTAGAGAGTTCTTGTGTTGATTACACCGCGCCGCAAAAAATAACTTTTTGTTGCATTACAATATTGGGTACCTGCAGTAAATTTAAAATAATATCTAAATTTTTTAACCGATTTTTATGCTTTATAGCTTTTTTTATTTCTAAGATCTGTACCTAGTAGACAAAGGTGCAAAGTGTTGAATATTTTCTTTAAATTTTTTAAAATTCCATTTTGAGTCTGAATTTTACACGAAAACAATTTTTTTTCTTGATTGATTTCTGAATAATTCCAAAGCGATAAGAGATAAAGAAAAACTGTATGTGACTAAAATAAAAACAATTTTGTTACAGATCTTCTGGTGTTTTACTTTTAAAGATGGCATGACTCGTTCCCGAGTTAGGGTGAAATAGGTCAACGATCCTGGCTAATTTAGGTGCAATAATTGCCACGCTGGCAATCTGGACCTGATGGAAAAAAAACGAAAACGGATTCGAGTTTAGCGCATCAAAATCCATATAGTCTTAATCAAAGGAGGATTTGGCTGCTGAGCAGTGTTATTGTCGTATTATCGAATGACGAAGGTATGGCTGACTTCCAAAACGTTCGTATACAAAGTTTGTATACAGTATTGCTACTGTATTTAAACCCCATACACATGCAAAGTTCCGAAGCAATGCATCAACTATAAAACCGATGACTTGCTTGCTTTCTTACTGCATCAAAAATGCTTGGTGGCGGCGTTTTGAAATGGTATACATTGTATAATTATTGTACTGCGGCGTTATGAAATATGATTCTTTGTTCAAACACAAAGCAATGGACGTTTTGGAAGTCAGCCTATATCGCTGGTTGCTAAGTATTTCCGACATCGATTAACAACGTCATATTCTAAAAAGCAGAATACAGCACTCTCGTTCATCTAAAGGTGTAGCAAAAAATTCACCACCGATGAAAAATTAAAACTAGCATCTGTGCTTTTACCACTATCCTCTCCTTTTTAGTTCTAACACAATGCACCGCATATGAAGGGGTCATCCCCTTAATGCTGCACCAAGAAAGAAGCAAAATACAAAAAAAAAAAAAATCAATTCATTTCAAACCACGTGCGCTGCCGAAATATATATTAAAAAACAAAACTTTTATTGTTTTCCAATAGTATTCTATAAATATAAGTTTTGCTAATATAATAAATGAAACATCTATATAGCAAAAAAAATTTATGTAGAATTTTTAAAAATAAAAAAGTTAAGTTTCTATACTATACAAAAATGTTTCCATACTTGATAAAACATCACGTCTGATGTAAATTTTGGAATATGTGTTCCTAACATTTTGTGTCAGTCTTCGCATCGATCGAATTAGCTTTGAAATATCATATTCTAACGGTGTTTTTCCCACTCTTTAATGACCCGTATCAAATAGTTTTAACTCGTTGGCGATATTTTCCCCATCAATATTTTTAGATTAACTAAGAAATTTTCTATAAGATATATACAAGGACATTGGGTAGGGGTATCAATAACTCTGGTGCAGGAACCAAGCCCCACATAAACAAATTTTACACTTGGGACCATTGCCTTGACAGTGTTTGTATTTTAGTTTATTCATATTTCATTTAGTTTATTTATATTATCTTGGTTTATGAATTAAACATTTTTAATGCTGGCCGTCAATTTATTTTCAAAAATATCAAGGTGAAATTCTTGACTAATTTTATGCTTCCCATTTATTAAAGTGGACGTTTGAAATAAATATTTTTAGTTATTCTAAGAAATGTTGGGTAAAGATTCCCTGATGATCTGCATTACCCCAGCAAAATGCGCATAAAAACTAGCTAAAACCCCTCAATTGATCACTTTGAATTTTGATATAACTTTGGGAAAAAAGTATCATCACGAAAATAAAAATTAAAGAAAAACAAATTTATAAATTAAAAAATATTTATTTTTATTTATTTCAAAGAAAGATATCAGAAGTTAAATTAGTACTTCACTCGAAATATTTATAAGACCAAAATAACAATTTTCGTTATAGGCTAAATATAACAGAAAAATGAGTGTGTCCTCCTCGTTTGGTTATCACCTCCTGAAGTCTTTTTTATTTATTTATTTATTTAATAATTCAATAGATTTTACATCCTTTCTGACTAGATAACAAATTAGTTCAAGAATTTAAATATAAAATAAGATTTCTTTTCAATACGGTATTACTCTCAGATAAGTTCATGATATGGTAACATTTGTTAAAGTTGACACATGCGCGACGAAAAGAATCATTATTAGCATAAACAGAGCGGTAATATTTTAATGCCAAGATTTCAAAATTGCGGGTAGGTCTTACAGGAACGTTGAAGTATAGTTGATTAAGTAAGAACTCCGAATCAACATCGCCTCGAACCAGTCCGATAACAAATGAAGCACTCAACGTCGATCGTCGACTTTTTAGTGTAAAATGACATGTGTTTACATTTCTTTACATTTAACTCTAATAAATTATAGCTGCACCATTGAGAAAAATGTGTAAAGTCAGTACACAGTAAATTATGTCCATTAATATCATTAAAAGAGTTACAAATTTTTACATCGTCAGCATACATTAACACTCTGGAATGAAATACAACCGTCGGAAGATCATTGATGAATAAAGTGAACAAAATTGGACCCAAGTGACTGCCTTGAGGAACACCAGAATGAACATAAATGGTATTTGATATAGTGTTTCCAAACTTAACTTGTTGAGTTCTTCCAGACAGATAAGAGTGTACCCATTTTAAAGCAGAATTATTAAAGCCCATAAGTGATCATTTGTGTAATAAAAGATTGTGGTTAACTTTATCGAACGCCTTACTGAAGTCAGTGTATATTACATCAGTTTGCATTTTATTTGTAAAACCTTCGTTGACAGTAGTAGTGAGTTCCAAAACATTAGTAATAGTTGAACGGGAATTACGAAAACCATGTTGGCAAGGCGTTAAAATGGAAGAAATTTGATGAGTTAAGTAATCAGTGATAATTTTTTCAAGTAGTTTTGGAATTGCATTAATTTTGGCGATACCTCTATAGTTAGATACCTCGGATTTACAGCCATATTTAAATAGAGGAATTACATACGATTTCTTCCACACTGATGGTAAATAGCAAGACTCAATAGATTTGTTAAACATTACAGTAAGAGGTACAGACAGTGATGCAGCACAGGTTTTAAGGATACAACTTGGTATACAATCAGGACCAGGGCTGAACGAGTTTTTCAGTGACTTTAAGTTAGAGAGTACTGTGTCAATATTTATGAAAGGAATATAGATCCCACAAGAATGAGTTGTAGTACAAGGATAACTTGTTGTGCAATCATATGACTTGGTAGAATACGTTGTAGAAAAAAAGTCCGCAAATATATTGCTTATTGATACATCATCATCAGCAGTCAGTAAACCATACTTCAAATGCTTTGGATAACCAGAGGAGCGGCGTTTAGAGTTAACAAAGTTATAGAATGATTTAAGGTTTGTTCTTATATTTTGTTTAACACGATTTATGTAAGTAATATATGCAGTGTTGTTAGCAGAATTATATTCAGATCTAGCTAAAGCATATATACGAAAATCATTCAGTGTGCCAGTTTTCTTATATTTAACGAAACATTATTTTTTTTGTATTTTTAGCATATCGTAGGTATTGATCATTCCACGGAGGCCCATTTTTACCGAGTATGTTAATTCTTAGCACAGTTATACTAATAGCATTATACAAAATATTATAAATGCTTGATACAATATTATCCAGGTTATCATCAGCTAGCACAGAATCCCAGTTAACATTAGATAACAAAGAATTAAGTTCCGTGTAGTTAGTGCGAGTAAAACAATAAGATTGAGAACGTTTCATATCTTGATTTTTGATTACTTCATATTTGTTATATGATAGCGATAAATCAATTTCAAAGGGAGGATGATAAAGGTCCATAGGATGAGTCACAGGCATTGTATTACGTACACAAAATTCCGTATTAACGAAAGCAAGATCAAGAATATTTCCACACACATTTTCTATATAATTTAATTGAAAAAAGCCGCATCCAAGGAGGCAGTGTATAAAATCTGCCATGGTTGTTGGTAACATGTAATTACTATAAAAGGGCTTAATCCATTTTACGTTTGGGATATTAAAATCACCTAAAACAAGTAAGATATCGGAAGTATTTGATTGATCCAGAACAGAATTAATTGCAGAAAAATGTTTATTATATACCGCAGAAGAGGAATTGGTTGGTATATATGAACATGTGACATAAAGGTGCAAAGAGCCAACACGAATTTTAACGTCAATAAATTCAATTTCATCACTGTCATCATTAAAAGGACTATAAATAGGCTCAATTTGGAATATATTCAGGACAGCAATCAGAACACCACCACCAGGTTTCTTCGCACGATTATATTTAAATATTTGATAATTAGAACATAATATTTCGTTGTTATTAATACATTTTTTATCACTCAGCCAAGTTTCGGTAAATACAATAACATGATATGAAAAATCAAAACTATTTATAAAAAGATTGTTTAATTTAGTGTTGAGACCTCTTACATTTTGGTATATAATATTAATGGGCTTATTTATATATAGTGTAATTAGTTTTTTGATGACGATGATTTCGGTAAGTGAACAATATCAGTCGTTGGTGTAGTTCTGTATTCATACTCACGAATAAAAGCATTAGGCGGCCAAAAATTTAGATGCACAATTGTATCAAAGTAGTTTTGAGGTATGATTATTTTGAAAGATGCTTTGTTTCTTGGCTCAGAATAATTAAACTTAAAGACAGTCATTTCAATATTAAGGCCAATCTTATTTGTTATATAATGTTTAATATCATCAGTAGTAGTAGAGGATGCAAATCGAGCAGCAAATATAGTTTTTTTGGTGAAATAACTTTAAGAGTTGGATTGTTAGAAGAATTAAAAACAGGAACTGGCAGATTAAAATTAATCGGAACAGATGAGGAAGTTGAATTAGTATTTATACAGGAAGGAGAAACAGGTGCTGTGTTGTTAGGTAAATCAGGAAAATTTGGCGAGGGATCAGAAGTAGTGACGGGATTTTTTTCTGCTATTAATGGCTGCAATGGTAACGCATTTTCAGCCTTTTCATCAACAATAGTATTGATGTCAGTTGTAGGTTTCTTTTTTTTTAGGAGAGCACGGACCTTTTTCAAGTAATTTTTTGTATTGATTAAATTTCAAAGAAAGGTTGTTAAGATCATTTTGAATTTCGTTAAACTTTATATGCGCGTTTTTGAAGAATGAATAGAATTCAATGTCAAGCGCAATACATTTTTTACAGCACCAGCGCAGGCCTTTATCTTCACGCAGATTGTCGGCAGTTCGAGCAGCCAAATCAACACATTTAGCATGATAAACAGTATCACAAAGCCAGCAAGATACCATTGGCTCATCAGTTTTGTTGCGGCATTTAGGTTTTGAGCAGGACATATTTAACAAATATTTTATTTGTGACCTTTTTTTTTATTGTTATTTATTACTTGTTGTTAGTTGATTTTTGAAATCACTCGAATAAAGAGGATCAGGTGTAGAATGTAAAAACAGGTTTAAAGCAGAGCAGGAACAAATATTGCTAATTATTATTTTTATTTTCATTTATTGTATCACAACAGCAGCGATTGTTGTTGTTGGTATTAATGAAAATTGAAATATGCAAAAATTTTAAATGATATTGTTGTTATTGATTGTTTGTTTTGTTGTAAGCACCAAATATGAGAAAGAATGTAAAAACAATAACAATATAGCTTTTTTAAGTTTTTTATTTTATTGTATTTTTTTGATTAAAACAGTTTTTGCCAGAAAATTAAAAAATTTCAGCAGAGTTCAACAAAAGTACGTCCGACACGGTCGACAGTTAAATTTCTTTTAGGCATTGAGTTTATTAGATTTGCAATTTGATCTTGTCTTATAATACCTTATTCCTCAATAGCGGCATTTTTAAGAATCTTACATTAAAATACTGGGTGTTATTCTTAAAAACATTTTTTAATAGTATTACTCATAAATTTTCTTTTGTATTTAAATCCGAACTACATGCCGGCCAATCCAATACAGGTATGTTCCTGGACGAGAAAAATGCTTTAGTTGCCAAAGAATTTTAAATTTTAGCCTAGCTAGTTTTTGGCCTTGTAAAACTCTAGGTTTAGAGGCTATTTTGGAGTATCTGAGGATATTATCTGCTTTAAGAATTTGTTCGACTCATCTATGTCTAATAGTTTTAAAGTTTTGATATCCCTTTGGGAAACGGTAGGTTTTTGCCTATATATTTTCATTTTTCCAAAATTTTCTGGATTTCTTATATAGTTAAGGACCACATTTTGCATGGCAGAAATTAGTCACAATAATTATTTATTTATTTAAATATTGTAGCAGTTTTATAATTTTTTTCGCTGTAGCCACGCCGAAAATCTTGAACAACAAGAAAGTGTAAAGAGAAAAATTAAAATAAGTAATATTTTTAGGCTTCCGTTACCTACAGGGTTGTAAATAATTGCAAAAAATTTACTTTTTTGCTAACAGTTGGAAAATACGAGGGCGGATTGATATTGGAGCTACCTAGCGTTATATGGTAGCACAAACACAAAAGCTTTTTTAGAAATTGCATCTGTTAAACGTCAGCTGTTAAAATTTCGCCCAAATTCATCGATTAGTTTATTTGTTGTAGTCGTTTGAAGTAAGCAAGTTTTCTGTCTTGAAAAATGGAAAAAAGTGAATTTCGTGCAGTGAATAAAACACTTTTATTTGAAAAGGAAAACGGCATAAGAATAGGTGATATGCCAGGTAAAGACCTGGATTATCTTAATGGGATTAACTCTAGCTGATCATAAAACCGAAGCTGTTTTGATTATTAGCCGTAAGGCTAAAGAAACTATTACACTAAATATTGGCACCTGTTGTATACATCAAAGGCATTTCTGAAACAGCTAGGCGTGATTATTGACACACGTCTATTTTTACGTGAGCACTTGCGAAGCATCAAAAACCCGCTAGACACTATATCGGACTATGCCATATACAAGAGGGCCAAAGAGCATTATTCCATATACAAACTCCTGTGAATAGGCTGGCTACTTTGAGAGTATGTAGTGCATTTCAAACAGTGTCGGAAGAGGCAGCTTTTATCTAAATCGATTAAGAAATCATGAATAGGGATAACACAGACTTATGTTTACAGAAGTCGCAGTAACGCTGGTAAACCATTAAAAAGGGAAGTCGGCCATATACAGTAACTCCATCGGACAAGCACTTTTTTCATATTTATGTGCTCTAAACTAAATAAAAATACCAAATATTAATATTTTTTTGCTGTTATATATACACTACACTCGAATCTTAGAAAATAATAAAAAAAACAACAACGGTAAATTTTCAAAGACAAACAAAATTTACTTAATTTTTTTGTGCTCAACGCATAATCGGACATCAATGCAATATCAATGCTTTATATCTCGAAAAAAAAAACAATTAATATTTCGTGGCATATCCTTTCTTTTCCATAACGGCCTGTTAGCATTTTGGAACTGATTTCACCAAGTTTAGGCATACTTCAGGTTCTATAGAGTTCCACGCTTCCAGTAAAGCCAACTTTAACTGATTTAAAGAATTAAATTTTTGCTTATACACTCTTTTAGCAAGTTCCTCCTAAAGATGTTCAATTACATTGAGGTCTGGGCTCTGTGCCGGTGTTGGTATAAGTTTTGGGCAATTATGGATCAACCAAAGCTTTGCCACACCTGAGGTGTGCTTTGGGTCATTATTTTGATAAAAAGCAAAATCTTCTGCAATGCCCGATTTCTCCGCACTTTGCTTAACATTTTCCTTCAAAATGTGGAGGTAGCCAAATTTGTCCATTTTACCATCAATAAAATGCAAATTGCCTACCCCAGCACTCGAAATATACCCCCAAACCATGACAGAACCTCCTCCATACTTAACAGTGGCCTTTGTGTTTTGGCAATTAAATTCTGTGTTTGGTTTAGGCCAGACAAACATCTTGCCATCTGAACCGTGCAAATTAAACTTGCTCTCGTCAGTGAACATAACCTTAAAATGAATAAGAACTGCGAATAAATATGTATTTAAGGCATATTTGTACCAGATTACCTTATTCCAAAAATCGTCTCCCTTTAACAAATACTCTTTAGCAAATTTTACCTTAAGTTTTTTATTTTTCGAGCTTATGAATGGATATATTACCATACCTAAGTATAAAATTCAAACTAAAAAAGTTTGACTTAATGTATAATGGAACAAAAAATTCAGAAAAATGGGACATGAAGAAAATAATCAAACGGTAACACGGGTACAAACGTGTTAACATCAGGTTGATACAGTTCTCGGATTCTTTTTCACAATAAAATTTGTGTAAATACGCACTGTTATCACATTCAACTAAGCCACCTAAACAGTGGTGATAAACACAATATACACATGAGCACTGAAGATGAAAGTGTTGCGACTTTCGAAAACAGCTGTTCTGCTCTGCTGTGTAAGCAAAAAAAATTTATATTTGGCATTTTTATTTAGTTTAGAGCACATAAATATAAAAAAGTGCTTGTCCGATTATGCGATGGATTCACTGTATATTAATTTAAATTATTATCTAACACAGTTCTTTCCTGGACATGGTTATTTTAGGTCATATCTATTTCGTTTCAAGCACGACGATTGGTGGTGAAGTGCCAAAACAGAATTTCGATATTCGCCGATACTAATTTCCAAAAAATACTCGCGAATACGAATACTATACATAAAATTTATAAATGTTCATTTAATTTGAGCTCTATTATCGTCTACGAAACAATGTATTAAAATTTTTTTAAGAAAAATAATTTCATATTTTTTGCGTAGAGATCGTTTATTATTATTCGACCGTAGATTTTTTTTCAAAAGCAAGTAAATGAAGGAACTTCTTCCAAATTTAGATATGCATAATGTGGTTATGCAGCATTAAAGGCAAGATATTTGTACAATTTTGATCTGTAGCAGCAAATAAATCTTATTTATTTTTTGAACTGATACATTTAACACTTTTAAATTTTCACAACCAATTTTTTGTGCAATTTATATTATATTTCTTTAAATTCTTATGCAAATATAGTAATTTTTTCCTTAAATATAATCGCCTAAATGACGAAGAAGAATATCAAAAAACCTAAAATTTGCCAATCACTAATATGTTGCAGTAATATAATCTCTTTTAAAACGCATTCACAGGTAGTGAAAAGGCAGAGATCCTGCTGATACGGTGTGCAAGTGCTAAGTTGATTCATTGTTATGTTTTCGGTCTGACTAGGATCTAGGAGCTTTCATATACCGAGGCAGGTTACAGAGTGTTGCATCAACGGGTCGGATCTGGCTCCATAGGGCAGCTTTTTCATTAACATCTCGCAGAACAAGGAAAGTGAAAGAAGCACCGCTCATGGTAACTCCGGATAACAAACGCCACTTCACTATGGGGAGGTAATTTAGAACGATCAACATTCCTTTAGAATGAGTTTGTGATCAAACTCCGCACGCTCCTGTACCTAAGATCGATAGATTAATATAAAACAATTGAGACAAATAGTCAGCTTGCTCTTCCTCTAGGAAGGACAATATGAAAGAGTATCTCCTTGGACCTAAAACAAGGTCATAATTGATACGACAGAATGGTTTTCCCAAACGGACTTATGCCTAATGGGCATCTCCTGCTAAGACGAGATTACAGAGGACGAGAGAACTCTTCGTTGTCGTTGCCAACTAAGACTACAGAGTAGATTAACTCACATTAGTCTATTCCATTCAAGGGCAGCGTTAGCTACGTTTACCCTACGCCTTTGTGAAAGCAGTGAGAATATTACCCTGATTCAGGAGCTATGGACTTTCAATGACGAAATTCTTGCACTTGACACTAAACACTATAAGGTATTCGCAGTTATTCTGTAACTATTTGTTGACATTACTTCAAGACAATATCAGACATAAAAACTGCTGTAATACTTTTATGCAGCAATTGCCAACATCGAACAGCCTCTTTTTAAATCCAAGGATATTAGTCACAGGCTGTCAGAAATAGTTTATTGTTGTCCACTAAGAGTAGGCAAGTGTCCTATTCTTACAATTGTTTTCACGTGACACTGACAAATAGTTATACAATGAAAAAAATTGTATGCAAAAAGGTGAGGTAACGTTAACAATATCAGTAAATCTTATTTAATTATAGTACGGGCAGATAGAGCAGTCTACAAAGCGCACCCACCACTAAATATCGTGACCCGTAAAAGGCATTCCTGCAATAATAAGACCTTACGCAAATATACACCACCATATATGGCAACGTAACAAACAAGAACTGTTCCGACACACACTGTTTCGTGCGAGATATGCTAAAATAATCGAAGAATATGAGCTCTCTTCTCACGATGTTTTGCTTGTTACTTCTTCGTGTAATTTTTCAAAATCAAACAATATTTCTTCCTTTTTAAGTAGCCTTTGAGCACCAATAAAATTTGTACCATTATCACTTCTAGTCCTAACTGGAGTGTCTCAACGATTAATGAAGTTGCGTAAACATAAAATCAACGCATCTGTGGATAATTCATCAGCTAGTTCTGTATGAGCAGCACGTATCGTCAAACATGTAAAGATAACGGCCCATCGCTTCTTCCTTCTAAGACATATCGAAACGTTAAATGTTCCAAATAGATCTACACTAGCATAGGTAAATGGCCTTACAAACCTATCATCAGGAAGTTGCTTCATTAATGGTACCTTGGTATTCTTGCGTACTTACATTTAAGGTTCTTACGTTCCGAAATAGCGACTTTATATTTGAAATCCAATATTTTCGACGTAGTTCATTTATTGTCAAACTCACATTTTATTGATGGTTTTTCTCGCGGTAAAATTTCGTAATTAACTCGGAAACAACATGACTGCACGGCATAATTACAGGTTTATTATCTAAGTAAAATAGCACCCACAGTCACAATACGCTCACACTTTTTCTCTAACACGCTCAAATATGTAAACAGTGTTTCCCATTCGCATCATATATGAGAACTTTCAGGATTATGATATATAACAATTATAAATTCAACATGTTTTGTGTAAAACATTAATACGTATATAACGTACATCTAAAAAATACTATTGACGTCTTTTTAAGCGAACAGTTTCATCATAAAATTAATAATATAAATCGTTACCAAATTTTCGCCCAATAAATTTGTTTATAAGAGATTTTTCGCAATTTTAATTGGGTAGAAATCAAAAAAATCAGAATAAACACAAAACTAAATATCCTATTTTATGGGACATGAATAATAAGTCATATAGGCGAACTGATTTAAAATGAAGAAAGTCCCAAATGAAATGGGTGTACCGGCTGAAGAAGTAAAAAATATCGCTCGTTACATACTATTATACAACATTTATCGCCAACATTTTAAGTGGACTTTCCACTTTTATGAAAAATTTTTTTTCCTTTGAAATTTTTATATGATATAAGTATACAAAAATTTCATGAACCTACTTTCATGTGTAAATGCTATGTAGGGTACATGACTGTTTTTTTTTCTTCTCATTTTCCAAACAAGTATTTCCTTTAAATAACATTATTCCACTTAAATAGCATTCATTCTGTAAGTTCTCTGTAGCCGAAACCCTTAAAAGCTTACATCCTCTGTTACATTTTCGAAACGTAATACCCAAGCCAATATTCGGACAATACTTTTCAGTGAGGAAAATCTGTTGTAATTCAAAACACTACAAACTACTGGTTTTATATCTTCTTCGATAAAATTGTTTGACAATCCAGTAATTTGCATTGACCACAAGACACAGCATGAGTATCGAATTTGTTTGGGATCGAAATTCTTGTACCATAGTCAGCCGGGTTTAGTTTCAGCGAAGTAGAAGTATTTAAAATCTCAGCAATGCGATGGCTGACATATGCTTTGAATCGTCCTTTAGTTGACTTAGACCAGACCAGGGGCAAATTACAGCACTCGTTATCGAACAAAATATTTCCATATAAATTCAATAGAGTTTATATGGAAACATTTTAAAATTTCGAATCGTATCAAATGCCGTAATTTGCCCCCAGAAATGAGTGGATGAAATATTGGCGTCATTACATTGATAAACCAATTTACTAAGACATATACCCAATACAAAAATAGCGTACTGTATCTACAAACACTTGTAATTGAATAACTGCACTAAACAAATTTGGACACAAACATCGTGGAATTCTAAATTAGGTGATATTTTTAAATTCATTCCACCATAGTTTTCATTTTTTATTTTACGAAATGGAATAAACTCATCCCAGCCAATTTGACAAAGATTCATGAACCAATATTTTAGAGTATAACAAAAAATCATCAATTAAACCATAAGTATAGAACACCGCCATTGTTATTTGTTTTGTAGGTGCTCGCCCATCATCTAATACATTTTAATTAATACTATAGAATTTTGTTTGAAATTAAAAATTATTTGTTGCTTTGTCCTAAAACATCCCTAAAATTTTTTAAATAGTTGAATGTTTCTCCATGTTTTTTAATAGTGAATTTTCTATTGATCTTGGATTCATTACATCTTCCAGTTTGCTGTTATTTAAAATGAATTCTCTTAGCTCGAAACCACCTTCAGAATGTATTTCAACCAAATACCAAAAACTAGAATTGCCAAGAACTGCGTACAAAACCATCAACATAATGCTTTTCAATTATGGCAATTGATGCTTGCGGATATTTAAGTGAAAACTTATTTGCATTATAATTCTTAACGAACTTCGCACAACACGGTGAGCAAATAGCAACGAATATCATAGACACCATGCATATTTTCTATGGGTAGATTTCTATTCCACTCTCCAAAAAAACCTCTGTGCATGTTGATCGTCCTGGCGCACATTGGTTGAAGTACAATAAAACTTGGCACATAGGAATTTTTTGCTTGAATTAAGAAAAAATTAAAAATCATAATGATCCGCCCACTTTGACGCCCACCTCCCATACAAGGTAAAAATTAATTTTGGACCTACGGTATTGATTTTTGACACATACCACTTTTAAGCCCTCCGAACAATTTTTGTAAAATTTGAAAAATATCCGCCCACTTTTACACCCACCTCCCATACAACTTGTACTGAAAAAGTGGCATAACTTCCTTGATTTTTAATGAATCAACTCAATTTTCACCAAAAATAATTATTATATGTTAAATTGAATTAATATTCATAGGCTAATTGTTCGAAATTAATTAAAATCTCAGCACACAGGAAAGTCAACATCAGTTTTATTCAACTTACACAGCAGAGCTACCGTGTTAACCGTAACACCGGTATTAAAACAAAAATGTGTTAACATCAGGTTGATACAGTTCTCGGATTCTTTTTCACGATAAAATTTGTGTAAATAGGAACTGTTATCACATTCAACTAAGCCACCTAAACAGTGGTGATAAACACAATATACACATGAGCACTGAAGATGAAAGTGTTGCGACTTTCGAAAACAGCTGTTCTGCTCTGCTGTGTAAGTTGAATAAAACTGATGTTAACTTTCCTGTGTGCCTTGGAATATTTATCACCATGTCTTTCTGAGATTTTAATTAATTTCGAACAATTAGCCTATGAATATTAATTCAATTTAACATAGCAATATAAAATGTTCGTAAAAATAATTACCTTAATAATTATTATAATTGTAGAATGGTTTTCTGAAAATATATACCTGATCCGCCCACTTTTGCGCCGATCTCTCATACAAAAAACATATATATATAAGTAGCATAGTCTTTTAATTATTCTTTAACATCCTTATAGTACTCCAATTGATTGCAGCTCTGTGCGAAATCTATTTATAAATGGGTCTGAAGACAATAAAAGGTTATACATTACGTCTTCATTTGTGACTACACGTCCAATTCTTCGAGAATGATGTAATATATACGCTCTATAGTCCTTATTCCAGAAACATAAATCAGAAACTGTACATTATTGTTGGTACTTAAAGTATTGCTTATTAAGCTGTAACGGAAAAGTGCAATAGTGCAATAAAAAAGAAAGACATAATGTGTAGTTGTTATTGTAATCAACAATTCAACAACAATTAACACTATTGACTAGTATGTATGTATATCACATATGTAATAATTGTAAACAGTGAACAACTATGACAACAACAAGCATGAGCGAAAATTTATGTTTTGTTACTTTGTCATTTTATCGTTTTTACAGTTTTTTTTGGAAAGGAGCAGGTAGGAGCAGCTGAATTTTTTTGTTTTTAACTTTTAGCTGAGACTTCAAGCTGTAATTTGATCTATGGCATTGCAAATTGCGAAAATATACAACAAAGTCAAACGATAAGTTTATTGTGATTGCACCAAAAGATTGAATATAGAATAAATTTTCATGCTATTTTAAACAAGCGAAAATATATGAACTTTGAGCGCGTCTGTCCAAGCAAATAATAAATATATCAGACTAATATTCAGATATCTGACAACAAAATACCAAAAAATTATCCAAATCGGCGAATATGAAAGAAATAAATTTTTGCCACTCTTCAACTAATGTGCGCCGTATTTGAATATGTGAGAACATCTCTCGAATATCCGCTGCTGTACCAATTTTTCCTTCTCTAAACCTTAGAAGTATACTTAATAATGGCTTTTCTTGCTTCGATCCTTTCAAGAACAAGGTGAATAATGAAATTCCGGATGTTACGACAGATGCTTCAAATACAATTCTTAACTTTTTCTGTCTTATGAGGACTTATAAATTTAAAATGAGAAAGGTACCATACTGTAAATTTTGTCTGCCTCAATTCATCTTTGGATAATTTTTGCAAATAGCCCTTCTCAATATATTTGTCAATTTCAAATTTAAACTTTTTAGTATATTTAAAATTCTTTATCGTCTAGTTCCAAATTGATTTAAGACGATTTTCAGCTATATAGTTTGGTTTTGGTATATCTGTTGGATATTTCTTCCGCAACAAACATATCTCGAACCGATTGCTAACACGTTTTATAATGGTTTGACACATTCGTAATCTTCTATACGTATGTCTGCAATTTTTTGTAAAAGATTGACATGAGGTAGAACTTCTTTTTTGGAGTACACGTTCCTTCTATTTCGACATTTACTAACGAAGAATCTTATGTAACGGGCTTTCCTCCATTTCACTGAAGTGTAAGCTAGAATTATATGTGTTTTTTCATCAATAATAGATATTGACTATCCCTCATCGAACATTGCATATATCTTCACACATCCAATAGGACCAAACAGCGTAACCGGTAATATCTTGAACATTTTAGATGCTCCTACAATTCAAGATCTGTTTCGATTCTTGATTTGTGGCTGTCGTCTCACCAATAAAATCTGTATGAAGAGGTTTATTATGATATTTTTTACAACTATTAATATTGCATAATTTCTTGGTACGACATTTATTAATTCCATGTCCTTTACGTAGACAACAAACGCAAA
Organism: Linnaemya vulpina; assembly: GCA_963675445.1. Lineage (NCBI taxonomy): Eukaryota > Metazoa > Arthropoda > Insecta > Diptera > Tachinidae > Linnaemya > Linnaemya vulpina. Next base: position 76,283,184 of record OY776276.1, on the reverse strand, counting down.
GATTCAGTTGTGTTATTCATTTCCAACGAATTGGTAAAGAAATTTCTTCAAAAACATTACAAACTGTTGACAGATGACTCTTACCACAAAAGTCAAGTGTGGTTGTTGACCTCTTGCTACTATACAGAATTACAATTTAATTCAGTGGTTGATTTTGTAGGGATGATATACTTGGCATTAACATATTTGGCTAAATCTCCAAGCCATTTGCAAAATTCAATTACTGTGGATATGGCTTGATAGATGATGCTATTTTAATCCATTCGCATTCATGCTCAACAGAGAGTATCGACACCATTTCTTCTAATAGTGTTGTACTCATGAGATGAGGACTACATCCTGCAGATGTTAAGGAAACAACATTTCTTACCTTTGTAGAAAATACTATAACTTGGTCCATCTACTTGCGGTTAATGAAACATTTTTAAACTTTCTAAAGCTGAAAACGTATCATAATATCAGGATGTCCAAATCCAAACTCAAGCTCTTGTATGACATATGGTACGTCGTCAGGGAAATTAACATGGATTAAACTACCTCTCTATCATGTCCCAACAGACTTTACTGGAGGCGCATTAAATTATGGCGAATGCAATATTTAAATGTTGCGGTTGTATCTTTGTAGTTGGCCATTCATCTGATTGATCAGAGAATGACGCCAAATCATAAAACTTATAAGAACACTCACAGGCTATGTGAATCTCACTATTTTTACCAATGGATTGATGATCACATGAATAGTACTGTTTCTATTTAATACACTTTCTGATGTATTAGTTCAATTGGATGATTCAAAATATTTCATTGGGTCCTTCAGTGTATCAATATTTTTACGATTTTCAACTACATTTTCCGACAGATTTTCCAAACTTTTCATAATTTTAAAAAAGTTTAAAATTATGTTTTGAAATAAAGTATTATTGTTAACTAAAACGCAAACGGCCCTATCTAACATTTTTACCATTTTACAAGAGAAGCAAAAAACTATTTTATACTAATGGAATAGTGTCAATCAGCATTATTTTCACCAGTATTATAAAAATAGGTGTGACAAATTGAAATCTTGAAAAAAAAAATTTTAATGTATTTAAGTAGCCTTGTTAGTTAGGTCCTTTGGTACTCTATTTTAATGAAACCAAAGGCCCAATCTACAATGAATACAAAGTAGATTAATTGACTTCTTTTTAATTTATTAGGAAAACTTTGTATAATAAATTTAATTATATGTATACGCTTTCTATTTATTTTTAATAAACATTAATATTATGTGTAAATTCATTTTAATGTTGCATCACAAAAAAACTTAATTAAAATAATTGATAAAAATTAAATAAAAAAGAGTTCATTTAAACAGTTGCGAGAATTGGAATAAAGAAGAGTGAATTTAGAAAATATAAACTACTTTTCAAAGGGTATGCTACCATAGATACAACAGCAATCTTTTGGAAGTAGTGGCTTTAAATCCTGCATATACTGCCACTTCATTTACTTTAAACTTTTAATCCTTTTTCGTTCAATCTCAGAGGTAAAGCGGTAATGATTTTACAATGTTGACTATACAAAAAATCAGTTAGATTTTTTTGCGTTTATGAAATATGCTTTTGTAGATAGTGCCGTCTGGTTTTCATTAATAAAATTGGCAATTTTGGTCAGATAAGTCAATAAAAAAACCGATATATATATATATATATATATATATACATATATATTTATATATATATATATATATATATATATATATATATATATATATATATATATATATATATATATATATATATAGTAACTACAAGAAGAGACAGCGGTAAGATTTTCAACTAAAATCATTTCATTTATCACATTGTTAGTTTCTGATACCTTTGATCAATATTTATAATTCTTCTAACATAGGTGTTTATAGATTTATAGGAAACAGTGTTAATATTAAAGTATATCGATAGAAGCTCTTTCCGCAGCCACACTTTATGGCGCAAAATTATTAAACCATAATTACAGTTATTTATTAAAATTAACTTTTGCTTAATACTTCTAAAAATTTAAAAGCTATGCATTATTTGGTATTTCTTGGAACTTCATTACAACATTACTTCCAATATTTTTTTAAGAATAAGTAAACATCAATTCCTCCCTACAATATATTTCGTCCAATGGAATGTGGTTTTCATTTAGATTAAATTTTAGTATGTCATTTTCCTCTTATATTGAAATTGAGAGCTATTAGTTTAAAAGAAAAAATATTATAATCAATGTAAAACACATGTTTTCTCGCATCCTCAGATTTATTTTCTAGAGATATAATATATGAACCTCATCTGAGTCGCATTATTAAGAAAAGCGTTTGGCTTAACTGCTGATTCCCCTAAGGCATGCATGCAAAACCTATTCTCTTCATTCATCTTCAATTCAATCTTCTACTCATCGCTAGAGCTGTGCCGAACTTCATCAAACGCTCAATATATGAAGAGTTTTCTTAAGCTAGTCCGGCCTAACGTATTCAATATTAATAAAGCAATTTATTATATTTTTTACGCAACGTTTCGTCAATTGTTTGTTGACTTCTTCAGGGGTTCTTTTGTAATTTTATAGTTATTATTACATTAGATATATATTGATAACAATACTAGTACAATTTACTTATATTAAATTCATATCTCAGGTATATTTTAAGCACAGCAAAATTTTAAAAGTTGGTATTGCAGTTTGTCTTATTTAAATTACATGGGTTTGATTAGAGATTGTTGTCAAAAACGAGCATTTGAGAGCTCTACTCATCGCCTATCTTCCAATCAAAACAACCACTCTTCCTACGTTAATTTCTTTCCACAGAAGGATTCATTTGTTCTGAAGGTCATTTCCTTTCTGTTTTTTGCTTTCTCCAGCAGCCTTATACCCTAACATAGTATGTATAGAACGAAAAGTAAACTGAAAACTTGATTAGCACGGCATATATCAGAAAATACAGATTCGTCAGATCATTGTGTTAACTTAATCTAAAAAATGATTTAACATAAACTTTATTGTTAAGTGATATGACATACCTTTTCCAGAATGTCTGCAACAGCACATATAAATTTAGGTGCAGTAGACGGATGGCATTTTATATTTAAATATGGCTCAATGGTTATGGCGTGTCTTACTAATAATTGTGGGCGAACTTTTGCGAACAAATGTAAGGTTGTAATACAACCTAACATTCTTTCATTATCAGTATCTTCAACCTCAATCAAACGTTCAACCAAGCCATCTGCTAGTTGTTGACAAGCTAGAACAATCTCTTGAGGAGGTTCAGTATTTTTTTTTACAGGATCTTGGTTACCTCCATCCAATTTTAGCATATTTTCCTTTGGTTGAAAAATCTGTGTGAATTCAAAAAGAACATACAAAAATGTTATATATGGGACAGATGAA
>OY776276.1:76260364-76274576 GCA_963675445.1 Linnaemya vulpina | reverse complement strand
AACCTTCTCGTATTTAGAGGATGTTTCAATGAGGGATGAAATGAGAGAAGAGTTTGCTTCTCTTGCTGCTTCATTTGACGCCCATATTGCCGTTCACAACTCCACTCAGTTTTTCAATGTGAAAGTCATCCTAACTTTCACACATTCAAATTCGTTGCTAGTATTGTGAAGCTAATAAGTAGTATTTGAACGATTGTCAAATGAAGTACATAATTGTAGAACACGCTTCCAGCCACGTAACCAGCTTACCCTTGTTTAAATAACAAAGGCAAAGATAGCGATATCTTAAATGAGACTCCATAGCAAATATTTCTTGATACAGTTGGCGTGCTTTAAATTGTGAAAACAAGTTTAACAAATTAACAGTTCTAGGTAATACGCTTATATATCCCATATAAATCAACTGTTGTACAAAATTTTTGTGATATGCTTAAGGAATAACAACTGAGTCAGCAGACTCTCAGATCGAATAAGTTCTTCACGACAAATATATCGATATATTATTGCTCAATAAAACGTTCTTAAAACCTCAACACAAACTTCAATTTGGGGCAATAAATTGAAGCACATAAAATCGTGTCGAAGTGCCTGTTAAGTAACGAAGGTTTAGATGTCGCTTGGCGAAATCTTAAGAAAGCATATAAGAATCCTTATATGTTGGTTAACAACCAGTTAAAATTATTATTAAATATTCCTTCTATTGATAAAGAATCTAGTGCCAGTTTAAAAACTTTGCAACGTGATATTAAGAGTTGTCCCACATCGCTTGCGATATACAAAGTTCCCACAGACAATTGGGATCCTATATCCTAATTTTCCTTTTTGTTCAAAGTTTACCCACTTCCACCGTTAGTTCATGCTAACAAAGTGCTCGTAATAAATTGGGTTTTTCCTCGTGGAAATTAGTACTGTATGTGTTAGAACTGTATGTGCTGCGACCATTAAAAATATTAAATTTCAGCAATTAAATTTGAAATTTTTCAATTTTAATTGCCAAAATTCTCAAATTTCACAAAATTCTCAAATTTCATTTTGTGTGTGTTCGTGTGTGTATTTTTTCCCACGGTTTAATATGGGCGTTCACATTGTTGTTTTTTTTTTTAATAAAATGTTGGGGTAGGCGTGGGAATTTGTGTCTGTCCATATGTGACCTTGAGAATACATGTCCGTCGGTATGTGAGCGTGGGAATTTGTGTCTGTCCATATGTGACCTTGAGAATACATGTCCGTCGGTATGTAAGCGTGGGAATTTGTGTCTGTCCATATGTGACCTTGAGAATACATGTCCGTCGGTATGTGAGCGTGGGAATTTGTGTCTGTCCATATGTGACCTTGAGAATACATGTCCGTCGGTATGTGAGCGTGGGAATTTGTGTCTGTCCATATGTGACCTTTAGAATACATGTCCGTCGGTATGTGAGCGTGGGAATTTGTGTCTGTCCATATGTGACCTTGAGAATACATGTCCGTCGGTATGTGAGCGTGGGAATTTCTGTCTGTCCATTTACACTGTGTACGCCTGGTGAATAAAAAAATTTAGAAGCATTTTTAGGAATTACACTATTTAAAAAGTGTAGTAGTTATATATGGATACCCTCAATGTTTGTGGTTCGTTCCTTCTTGCTGGAGTGAGAATTTTTCTTTTATTTTTTTGCTTATTAAAATTTGGTGTGTTTACTTAAGATTTGTGGTCCAGCAATTGAGTTTTTTTTTGTTTTACTTGCAATGCTTGAGTCTGGAGGAATAATTTGATTATTCTGATCTTGAAGACGTTGTGAAAAAAAAAATTACTATTGCATAAATATTGAAACTGATGTTTTGTTTATTTTACACATGACGATCATCGATGGATTTTATTTGGGGATCTGGATGGTGGTGCGATTTCTGTATTTTGTAGAATATGAATATTTATGCTATGTTTAAGTGTGTGTGTTTTTTGTGTTCTGAGTGGCGGTTGGAATGTCTGGCTGTCAGACAGTCTGTGTGTGTTACGATTGGTGAGTCTGTATGACAGTCCGCTTTCTTGCTTTCCTGGTCAGTATAAAATGTGATAAGGTGTACATATTCATGCGTACATAAATATCTACAAATTTATTTCATTTACGCATATACATGCAAACAAATAATAAGCGTTTATTCTTTGTGCCCAAATATTCCCGTGACCATTTGAATGAATGAACCATTGTGTATGTTTGTTTGTGTGTTCTCTGAAAAAAATAAATATGTATGTAGGTTTTTTGTTTGAAATAAAAAGACATTTATTTTAATTTTTATAAGCATTTATTTAAAAGTTTGTTAACACTTTCATTTTTAAGTAAAATTGCATTCCTTAAGGCACAAACACCATAGTCGTGATAGCTACAATAGAGATATATGGAATGCTTAGTTTCCATTTGTTTGAAATTAATGCAGCCAATGTCTTCAATGTTATAAACTGTTTGATGAATAATTTTTTCCAGCCATTTTTTCTTCTCTCCCCCCTTAACATATATTTGTGAATTTCTTATATTCGATTTTAAAAACTTGCAAACGCTTTGAAATGAGACTGATCCATCATTCCAGTTAATATGATGATAGTTTTTTGTTAACCAAACTGCTTCTCTCTGTTTTTTGGCTGATAAACATGCGAAATCAAAAGGAGGTTTTATGATGAAATTGAACCATTCCTTGTTGCTGAAAACTACAGCTAGTTCTTTTGCGATGAAGTCATTTGAATTAGTTTTGAAACCTTGCAAGTCTACAAAAACAATATCACCATCCATGTTATTTAATTTATAAGAGCTTCCGGACTTGACCTTTTATTGGTATGTATTCTATTACGCGGTCATGAATAAGAACGCAGTAAGCTGATGTTTTTGCTGGAATATTTGTTGCTGTTTCAAATTCAATTTTTATGTCGATTGGTCCGGTATTGAGCGTTTCGTTTTGGTGACTGACATCAACTACAATAATTGGAGCGTTATTTTTAAACTCTTGACCTGTTAGAAGAGGTTGGGGTTGTTTCATGTAGTAGCTTTGTTGGAATCTTAGATACATATCATATAGAATCGCATAGCGCTCATTTTTGAATTTTATATTAAGATCGTCATATGGGTAAGAGGTTGAGTTTAAATATACTTTTAAGTTAGTAAGATCACAATGAACAAACTTGTTTTCTTGTTGAAAGGTTATCAAGACAAAACGAGGGCGTTCTTTATTAGCGGCCAGTTTAGCATTCCATATGTGATTGGTTCCCGTATTAAGGCGTGGATTCATATGACAATCCCAACTACGGAATGCCATTGGTATAGCAGCACCATTATTAAGTATTTTGATCATATTCAATTTACTATGAGCAGATAATTGAACATGTGGAATTCTCCATGATATTAGTGAAATTGTAAGTTTTGCTTTCTCGGTGGAAACATTCGAGTGTACAAGATCTTCATCGTTCTTATTACGCAAGAGTATCAATTCATGTTTACCATTTAATAAAACTTTATTGTAGTCTTCAGCGAATCCTAAAAGAAGTTTGAGTGGTACATAGAAATTAAAATTTCCATTTTGAAGATCTATTTTATCAAGTTTATTCCATCCAGCATTTTGCAACACAACGCTTTCCGTAGGTGATAAAGATACCAAATTTTTTATGGTACTGGTGGCTCCCAAATATCTTGTATGATCAATTTCAATAACATTCAGTTCATAGCGGATTTCATCAAAGAGATATGCAACAAAATTATTTTTCAACTGAAAGTTGGGTGTAGATTTCGATGTTTTTTCGTCTACAACAAGTCCTTCCACATATATATAGCTTTCACTGGGTAACACATATAGATCTTGGTTTTGTATTGAAATTCTTATTTCATCGTTGTTGTTAAAAGACTCAAGGTATGGTATGTATGTGTGATAATCCTTTTTGATAATATTTTCGTCAGATATTGGTTTATCTAAAACGTCTATTATTGAACTCATTTTGTTTTCAATTTAAAGTTCAGTGACTTGAGAAAACTCTTGTTTGCTGCTGTAAGCGATTTTTGACGAACAGATCTTTTCAATTGTTGCTTAGATTGTAACGTTTGAGAATTAGATGTTGCTGTAGTGTTCTTCGATATACTCGTGTTGTATATTATCATTATTTAGTTGTCCTTAAATGTATTCGTATTGTAATTTCCTCACCTCTGAAATTAATTAAGTCGCCGTTTTGATCAACCACGCGAAGAGCTAGTGAACTTATCTCTCTGGAGTTTACTGGCAAATAAATAAGATTTTTGGGAATCTCAACTATTTTATATCCAGCCGGTACATTAATCGGAAATTCATGTACTGTATGAGCTTTAGAATTATTCATATAAGTATTAACCACAATACTGCTTTCAATCCTCAAGAGATTCACCTTAAAGATATTCACTGGAAGATCAGAGTAATGTTCTTTGTTTGGCGTTAATATTCTGCTATTGAATCCTAAAAGTCTACCTATTGTATTTTCTTTATTAAAATATATTGGTTCTTTAGAGCTGCTGACTTTGACTTGCATTGTATTGTTATTAGCTTCAATCAAAATTTTGTTTTCTGGTCTATATCGTTTGTATTGTTCTTCTATATAGTCAACTTTATCATTTAATTCATAAGATCCGATCGGTATTTCAATTACAAGTTCACCGATATAAAATATATTGTTGTAGACATCCACATTCGGGATACTGTTGTATGAATGAAAATCAGTTAGAGCACATTCATAGGTTCCGTTTAAATCAATAGGAGGAAAATAATTAGCAGATAGCTCTGATGAATTGGAGCTCAGAGTCAATGTTATTGACATTGTGACTTTGATTGTAAATAAATGAGGTTAAACACACAGTATGATTTATAAGAAGCACTTTCGTATTTATTGTTTATTTACTTATTTTAAACTAAATTAAATATTGATGCCATTGTTGTTGTTTTTGTTGTTGTTTATTTATTGTATTCTTCCATTTACAATATCTCATCTTTGCTTATCCAAGAATTGTGCTCATTACCAAAGCCCAGCCACTTGACAAACACCTTATGTCCTTTAGTTTTGAGAACCTTTTCAACTAGGTATGTATTAGGATATCTGGTTTTTGAAAGTTCTTCTTCATAGAATCCGCCTTTAATAGGATTTCGGCGATAGTCTTCTAATATATATCTTGTAGGATATGTATTTTGTACTCTTTTAATTGTAAAGATTTCTGTTGTCCAATTCGGAGTATAACCTTTTTCAAAAATGTTTTTATATTTGCTTATGCGTACATGATCTCCTGCATTAAATTTTGACATTTTATACATCTTTAAATGACTGTATACTGTGTTTAAAAGCTGTTTTTCATTTGTTGAATTTGCTTTAATCGGTGACATTTTAATGGTGCGATGAATTTTTCTATTGTATGCATCAAGTAAATCTCTATACATATCAATCCAATTATATGAACCATTTAAGCTAAATTCTTTCCACATCATTCCTTTCAATGTTCTATTGAATCGTTCCACAATTGAGGCTTTCAGAGTGCTATATTTTGAGTAATGATTAATATTGTATTTATTCATCAACTGACTGAAATCTTTATTGAAAAATTCTTTACCATCGTCTGTTTGCAAGTTTTTCGGTATTCGTCCCAATTTGGAAATATTCTCCATTGCCTGGGTTGTTTCAAATGCATTCTTTCTTCTCAAAGGTACTGCCAGAGCAAATTTTAAGAATGTATCAATTACAGTTAGCAAAAATCGATAATTTCTATTGTCTAAGGAATAATTTCCCATTTCAACTAAATCAGCCTGCCAAAGATCATCTATTCCTTTCATCACAACTCTACGACGTACAAAATGTTTTCGAGCCTGCTTATGCAATTCATTTACAATATTTCTTTTAGAATACATTTTATTTTTTCAGTCACTGTTTTAAGTTTGTTGTGATCTACTTGCTGCATTTTTAGCTATTGATACGAACATGTAATTTTCTATTCTATAAATTTTTTCTCGTAACTCTTCATAAGATCCGATCGGTATTTCAATTACAAGTTCACCGATATGAAATATATTGTTGTAGACAACCACATTTGGGATACTGTTGTATGAATGAAAATCAGTTAGAGCACATTCATAGGTTCCGTTTAAGTCAATAGGAGGAAAATAATTAGCATAGCTCTGATGAATTGGAGCTCAGAGTCAATGTTATTGACATTGTGACTGTTTAATTGTAAATAAATGAGGTTAAACACACAGTATGATTTATAAGAATCAGCTTCGTATTTGTTTATTTACTTATTTTAAACTAAATTAAATATTGATGCCATTGTTGTTGTTGCTGTTTATTTATTGTATTCTTCCATTTACAATATCTCATCTTTGCTTATCCAAGAATTGTGCTCATTACCAAAGCCCAGCCACTTGACAAACACCTTATGTCCTTTAGTTTTGAGAACCTTTTCAACTAGGTATGTATTTGGATATCTGGTATTTGAAAGTTCTTCTTCATAGAATCCACCTTTAATAGGATTTCAGCGATAGTCTTCTAATGTATATGTTGTAGGATATGTGTTTTGTACTCTTTTAATTGTAAAGATTTCTGTTGTCCAATTCGGAGTATAACCCTTTTCAAAAATGTTTTTATATTTGCTTATGCGTACAAGATCTCATGCATCAAACTTTGACATTTTGTACATCTTTAAATGACTGTATACTGTATTTAAAAGCTGTTTTTCATTTGTTGAATTTACTTTAATTGGTGACATATTAATGGTGCGATGAATTTTTCTATTGTATGCATCAAGTAAATCTCTATACATATCAGTCCAATTATATGAACCATTAAAGCTAAATTCTTTCCACATCATTCCTTTTAATGTTCTACTGAATCGTTCCACTATTGAGGCTTTCATAGTGCTATATTTTGAGTAGTGATTTATATTGTATTTATTCATCAACTGACTGAAATCTTTATTGAAAAATTCTTTACCATCGTCTGTTTGCAAGTTTTTCGGTATTCGTCCCAATTTGAAAATATTCTCCATTGCCTGGGTTGTTTCAAATGCATTCTTTCTTCTCAAAGGTACTGCCAGAGCAAATTTTAAGAATGTATCAATTACAGTTAGCAAAAATCGATAATTTCTATTGTCTAAGGAATAATTTCCCATTTCAACTAAATCAGCCTGCCAAAGATCATCTATTCCTTTCATCACAACTCTACGACGTACAAAATGTTTTCGAGCCTGCTTATGCAATTCATTTACAATATTTCTTTTAGAATACATTTTATTTTTTCAGTCACTGTTTTAAGTTTGTTGTGATCTACTTGCTGCATTTTTAGCTATTGATACGAACATGTAATTTTCTATTCTATAAATTTTTTCTCGTAACTCTTCAATTTCCATATCAAAAAGTGATTTATTATCATCCATTTTGTTATTGATATCCTGCAAATGAGCGTTAAGATTTTCTAACTGAAAATCTACTTCTTGTTGCTGTTTTTTGAGTTCAGTTTGCAGAAACAATTTACTGATAACATCGTTTTCCTCCAGAGCGTTTGCAACATTTTTGATTCTCTTGTATTGGACATCAATGTTTTTGTTCGTATCCATAAAGGAGCCCAACAACGTAGGTGCATTTTTGGTTGAAATTACTTCACTTCTATCGTTAACGGACATGTTTTATATGAAAAATCTATGTATGTATATAGTTTATACTATTATATTAGCTTCACGTAGTTCTTCAATAATTGAGACAATTTCGTTGTTGTCAATAGTATGTCCTACAGACGGTGATGCAAGCAGTAGTCTAAGTCGATCTACCAACTCGTTTGGATTATCCCAGTGTATATAGTTTGGATTATGATGGTTAAACTGCATCAAACCTCTTCCTAAATAATAAGTTTTTGTTACATCTGATGAGCTTGTATGATTTTGTCCTTTGAAAAACTTTTCCAAATAATATGTTAGTACTTATGGGGTTTGCTCCCTTTGATTTGACCATCAGACTTATAGTCTCTCCTGTGAGCATTGGTAGTAAGTAATATATTTTTATAGATTTGAAGCTCGAATTTGTCATAGTTTTTTGGTGTTTTATGAAACATTAAAGAAAACAGTCCTAGCGTGAGAGCCCATATTTGTCCACCAACCTGTATCTTATCTTCATTTAACTCGATGGTGCTATTACCAAATCTCCATTCGTTATTATCTTTATGTGCACCATAGTTAGTATCTAGTTCGTTTCTCGATTGTAATAGTGATAACTCAGGATGAGTCATCTTTATCATAATTACTGCTACTTTTCCTATTCGATTGTTTAAACATTTTTTCTTCAATTAGTTTCTGGGGCGTACTTGTTTCCAATTTTATTGTTGAATTCTGAGGATGAAAACTTTCATTGTCATCAGTTCCAGTTTCCTTATCACTCGGTTCTCTTTCGACCGGTCTACCAACGTATTGCAAATTTCACAGGTAGTTATTAAAATGCGCTTCGTAAAAGAACATAAAAATATTTTAGTTCGTAATGCTGATATTTGTTCAAATGACAGTAAAAAAATAAGACATAGTTCCTTGCTACCAAATTCTATTCGAGCATTAATAGTTTGTCCTTCAAATTGTGGAAAAACTAACATAATGATTAGTTTGCTGGAAAGTCCTAATAGTCTCAAGTTTGAAAATATTTACTTGTACTCAAAATCTTTATATCAACCTAAATATGAATACCTAAAGAAATTAATTTCACCAATTAAAGGAATGGGATACTACACATTCGCAGATAACGAGTACGTTGTTTCTCCTAGTGAAGCTAAAAGCAATTCAATTATGATTTTTGATAGTGTTGCATGTGAAAAGCAAAACAATATTCGTGCATATTTTTGTATGGGTCGTCATAAGAACGTAGATTCATTTTACTTGTGTCAAACTTACACGCAGATTCCAAAACATTTGATAAGAGATAATGCTAATGTAATTATTATGTTTAAACAAGATTCGACAAATATGAAACATGTATATGATGATCACGTTGCCAGCGATATGAACTTTGAAATGTTTCAACAAATTTGTAGAGAATGTTGGAAGGAAAAATACGGATTTTTGATGATAAGTAAAGATAATGAACTAAACAACGGTCGTTATAGTATTAAATCTGACTTCAAACTTTATACATGTGATTATTGTAACTGATCAGATAAGCTGATCTGATACCTGTTAAACTGACCTGATAATCTGATCTGATACCTGCTAAACTGATCTGATACTTGTTAAACTGACCTGATAAGCTGATCTGATACCTGATAAGCTGACCTGATAAGCGAATTTGGCACCTGATAAGCTGATCTGGTACCTGATGAGCTGATCTGATACCTGATCTTTTAACCTGATCTGCTTCCTATTGAACTGACCTGATAACTAAAATGAATGAACAAATTCTTAAACACTTGGTGACTACAAGAAATATCTTTAAGAAAAAGCTTCGAAGTATAAAAACTGGTGAAATAAATACACATGAACAATTAAGAGGTACATTTAAGCCTATCACAGAACCTTTAAAAGAATTTATCAATAGCTCTAAATACGTTGGTAGACCGGTCGAAAGAGAACCGAGTGATAAGAAAACTGGAACTGATGACAATGAAAGTTTTCATCCTCAGAATTCAAAAACAAAATTGGAAACGACTACGCCCAAGAAACTACTTGAAGAAAAAATTTTTAAACAATCGAATAGTAAAAGTAGCAGTAATTATGATGAAGATGACTTTTACTCCCAAAATTCGAATAATGAAGAAAGTTATCCTGACTTATCACTATTGCAATCGAGAAACGAACTAGATACTGTCTATGGTCCACATAAAGATAATAATAACGAATGGAGATTTGGTAATAGCACCATTAAGTTAAATCAAGATAAGATCCAGGATCCATATTTGTCCACCAGGTTGGTGGACAAATATGGGCTCTCACGCTAGGACTGTTTTCTTTAATGTTTCATAAAACACCAAAAAACTATGACAAATTTGAGCTTGAACTCTATAAAAAATATTACTTACTACCAATGCTCACAGGAGAGACTATAAGTCTGATGGTCAAATCAAAGGGAGCAAAGCCTATAAGTACAAACATATTATTGGAAAACTTTTCAAAGGAGAAAATCATACAACCTCATCAAATGTAACAAAAACTAATTATTTAGGAAGGGGTTTGATGCAGTTTAACCCTCATAATCCAAACTATACATACTGGGATGATCCAAACGAGTTTGTAGATCGACTTAGACTACTGCTTGCATCACCGTCTGTAGGACATACTAATCACAACAACGAAATTGTCTCAATTATTGAAGAACTACGTGAAGCTAATATAATAGTATAAACTATATACATACATAGATTTTTTATATAAAACATGTCCGTTAACGATAGAAGTGAAGTAATTTCAACCAAAAATGCACCTAAGTTGTTGGGCTTCTTTATGGATACGAACAAAAACATTGATGTCCAATACAAGAGAATCAAAAATGTTGCAAATGCTGTGGAGGAAAACGATGTTATCAGTAAATTGTTTCTGCAAACTGAACTCAAAAAACAGCAACAAGAAGTAGCTTTCCAGTTAGAAAATCTTAATGCTCATTTGCAGGATATCAATAAGAAAATGGATGGTAATAAATCACTTTTTGATATGGAAATTGAAGAGCTACGAGAAAAAATTTATAGAATAGAAAATTACATGTTCGTATCAATAGGTGCAAGTGCATCAAGTAGATCACAACACACTTAAAACAGCGACTGGAAAAATAAGATGTCTTCAAAGAGAAATGTTGTAAATGAATTGCATAAGCAGGCTCGAAAACGTTTTGTACGTCGTAGAGTTGTGATGAAAGGAATAGATGATCTTTGGCAAGCTGATTTAGTTGAAATGGGAAATTATTCCTTAGACAATAGAAATTATCGATTTTTGCTAACTGTAATTGATACATTCTCAAAATTTGCTTGGGCAGTACCTTTGAGCAGAAAGAATGCATTCGAAACAACTCAGGCAATGGAGAATATTTTCAAATTGGGACGAATACCGAAAAACTTGCAAACAGACGATGGTAAAGAATTTTTCAATAAACATTTCAGTCAGTTGATGAATAAATACAATATTAATCACTACTCAACATATAGCACTATGAAAGCCTCAATAGTAGAACGATTCAATAGAACATTAAAAGGAATGATGTGGAAGGAATTTAGCTTAAATGGTTCATATAATTGGATTGATATGTATAGAGATTTACTTGATGCATACAATAGAAAAATTCATCGCACCATTAAAATGTCACCGATTAAAGTAAATTCAACAAATGAAAAACAGCTTTTAAACACAGTATACAGTCATTTAAAGATGTATAAAATGTCAAAATTTAATGCAGGAGATCATGTACGCATAAGCAAATATAAAAACATTTTTGAAAAAGGTTATACTCCGAATTGGACAACAGAAATCTTTACAATTAAAAGAGTACAAAATACATATCCTACAACATATATATTAGAAGACTATCGCGGAAATCCTATTAAAGGCGGATTCTATGAAGAAGAACTTTCAAAAACCAGATATCCTAATACATACCTAGTTGAAGAGGTTCTCAAAACTAAAGGACATAAGGTGTTTGTCAAGTGGCTGGGCTTTGGTAATGAGCACAATTCTTGGATAAGCAAAGATGAGATATTGTAAATGGAAGAATACAATAAATAAACAACAACAAAAACAACAAAAATGGCATCAATATTTAATTTAGTTTAAAATAAGTAAATAAACAATAAATACGAAACTGCTTCTTATAAATCATACTGTGTGTTTAACCTCGTTTATTTACAATCAAACAGTCACAATGTCAATAACATTGACTCTGAGCTCCAATTCATCAGAGCTATCTGCTAATTATTTTCCTCCTATTGATTTAAACGGAACCTATGAATGTGCTCTAACTGATTTTCATTCATACAACAGTATCCCGAATGTGGATGTCTACAACAATATATTTTATATCGGTGAACTTGTAATTAAAATACCGATCGGATCTTATGAATTAAATGATAAAGTTGACTATATAGAAGAACAATACAAACGATATAGACCAGAAAACAAAATTTTGATTGAAGCTAATAACAATACAATGCAAGTCAAAGTCAGCAGCTCTAAAGAACCAATATATTTTAATAAAGAAAATACAATAGGTAGACTTTTAGGATTCAATAGCAGAATATTAACGCCAAACAAAGAACATTACTCTGATCTTCCAGTGAATATCTTTAAGGTGAATCTCTTGAGGATTGAAAGCAGTATTGTGGTTAATACTTATATGAATAATTCTAAAGCTCATACAGTACATGAATTTCCGATTAATGTACCGGCTGGATATAAAATAGTTGAGATTCCCAAAAATCTTATTTATTTGCCAGTAAACTCCAGAGAGATAAGTTCACTAGCTCTTCGCGTGGTTGATCAAAACGGCGACTTAATTAATTTCAGAGGTGAGGAAATTACAATACGAATACATTTAAGGACAACTAAATAATGATAATATACAACACGAGTATATCGAAGAATACTACAGCAACATCTAATTCTCAAACGTTACAACCTAAGCAACAATTGAAAAGATCTGTTCGTCAAAAATCGCTTACAGCAGCAAACAAGAGTTTTCTCAAGTCACTGAACTTTAAATTGAAAACAAAATGAGTTCAATAATAGACGTTTTAGATAAACCAATATCTGACGAAAATATTATCAAAAAGGATTATCACACATACATACCACACCTTCAGTCTTTTAACAACAACAACGATGAAATAAAAATTTCAATACAAAACCAAGATCTATACGTGTTACCCAGTGAAAGCTATATATATGTGGAGGGACATGTTGTAGATGAAAAAACATCGAAATCTACACCCAACTTTCAGTTGAAAAATAATTTTGTTGCATATCTCTTTGATGAAATCCGCTATGAACTGAATGGTATTGAAATTGATCATACAAGATATTTGGGAGCCACCAGTACCATAAAAAATTTGGTTTCTTTATCACCTACGGAAAGCGTTGTGTTGCAAAATGCTGGATGGAATAAACTTGATAAAATAGATCTTCAAAATGGAAATTTTAATTTCTATGTACCACTCAAACTTCTTTTAGGATTCGCTGAAGACTACAATAAAGTTTTATTAAATGGTAAACATGAATTGATACTCTTGCGTAATAAGAACGATGAAGATCTTGTACACTCGAATGTTTCCACCGAGAAAGCAAAACTTACAATTTCACTAATATCATGGAGAATTCCACATGTTCAATTATCTGATCATAGTAAATTGAATATGATCAAAATACTTAATAATGGTGCTGCTATACCAATGGCATTCCGTAGTTGGGATTGTCGTATGAATCCACACCTTAATACGGGAACCAATCACATAAATCATAAACTGGCCGCTAATAAAGAACGCCCTCGTTTTGTCTTGATTGCCTTTCAACAAGAAAACAAGTTTGTTCATTGTGATCTTACTAACTTAAAAGTACATTTAAACTCAACCTCTTACCCATATGACGATCTTAATATAAAATTCAAAAATGAGCGCTATGCGATTCTATATGATATGTATCTAAGATTCCAACAAAGCTACTACATGAAACAACCCCAACCTCTTCTAACAGGTCAAGAGTTTAAAAATAATGCTCCAATTATTGTAGTTGATGTCAGTCACCAAAACGAAACGCTCAATACCGGACCAATCGACATAAAAATTGAATTTGAAACAGCAACAAATATTCCAGCAAAAACATCAGCTTACTGCGTTCTTATTCATGACCGCGTAATAGAATACATACCAATAAAACGTCAAGTCCGTAAGGTCTTATAAATTAAATAACATGGATGGTGATATTGTTTTTGTAGACTTGCAAGGTTTCAAAACTAAATCAAATGACTTCATCGCAAAAGAACTAGCTGTAGTTTTCAGCAACAAGGAATGGTTCAATTTCATTATAAAACCTCCTTTTGATTTCGCATGTTTATCAGCCAAAAAACAGAGAGAAGCAGTTTGGTTAACAAAAAACTATCATCATATTAACTGGAATGATGGATCAGTCTCATTTCAAAGCGTTTGCAAGTTTTTAAAATCGAATATAAGAAATTCACAAATATATGTTAAGGGGGGAGAGAAGAAAAAATGGCTGGAAAAAATTATTCATCAAACAGTTTATAA
>OY776276.1:76245364-76255364 GCA_963675445.1 Linnaemya vulpina | reverse complement strand
GCTGGCCTTACTGCTGACTCCCGTAAGGACACATTTCTCCTCATTAACTTTAACCTTCCTCCAGTTTTCACTTATCGTTTATTTTAATTCTTTACTTTTACTTCTTCAACCCCCCTTTTCCGCAGGTAACACAATAGGACATAAATGGACCCGAGGTAGCTGGAACTCTTACCCTTTTCCGCCAACAACCTGTTTAGCTAACCTAAGCTATTTTTATTTATTTTCCACCATATACCAATAAATTTAAGTTCTCAATCTACGAACCTCAATAATCACAAATTGCCACGACATAGCGTTGTCAGATTTTTTTACATAACTTCTTTAAATTACTTCTATATAAAATATTGTATATAAAATAATAAAACGGAGTTCATTTTTTTTCATTTTAATTTCGATGATTATGTTAGTTCGGTCAGAACTAACATAATTTTTTATGTTTTGAACTTTCGATTTCCATTCAAATCGAACCGATTCATACCACATTCTAGATTAATTTTAAATTTAATAATATTTTACGTACACTGTTTAATAGTCCTTCCAACCAGGATGTTCCTGTATCATGAGCTGTGTTCACCACATCGATTATTTGATTGATTTTGCGTAGGACACCATACTAAAAAGATATAAATATTATTTTATAGACTCATAATGAATTATAAAATATGTTTTTCGTTCAGTAAAAAATAATTTTCAGTATTAAAACTAAAGGTGTCAAATTTCAAAGTGATCAATGTTACTGCAAGACTCATTTTAAGAATAATGAGTTAATTCTAATTACTGAAATTGGATGTGGTGGCATAGCGGCCCCGAAAGCAATACTGGTTCCTTCCGGTAGCATGACAATTATATATACTTTAAATATTCCATTAATAATATAAATTTAATGCAAAATTTTACTTAACCCTAAATAAAAATGTAAGAAAGAATGTGTAAGACTTTCAATTTTGTTTAACAGGTATTTTTAAATCCTTTTTCAAATATGAGGAAAATAACAATGTTCTTGAAACAAATTGGCAAAACATTCACCCTTATTCTGCGTTTCGATTCGGATCGTAAATTTCACCGTTTGGCAACTTTAGTATTCTGCGTTCAGTTCCCCGTATGTTATTCGATTTGTTTTTCGATTGGATGTATTCTGCGTTACAATCGTAGCTTCGTTTTTCTAAGTTGTGTATGTAATAGCGGACATTTTTTCAATTCCTGTTTTTGTAGTTAAAAAAGTGTATAATTAAATAAAATGTGAGTATCAAATGCTATGTTTGTTTTCTAATAAATTTTATTTATTTATTTTATTTTTTTGTTACTTTAAAGCCATATTTATACAACAAACACAACACCTGAGCTGTATGAAAAGCTGGCGAGTATAATGGCAACGAAGGATGGTATTGCGTCTGGATATCATAAGCATCCCAAGGAAGAAGCACAGGGATTCTGGGAAGAAGGTGCAAACGCACTTAACGCAATAGGGCCACCAATAAAAACTGAAGTTGCATGGAAGAAAGTATGACATTTTAATAATTCCTTGCATATGTATGCATTGTAAAAATATTCTGGACCAGGTTGTTCTTCTCTTTCAACAAAATCACCGCTGGTATCGATTCCATTTCTTCTATAAACTAAATATTTATTTCGCAAATGAAAATTTAACTCCGGCGCTTCAGGATTCCTCACACTGGAATAGTTTGGCTACAAATGGCGTTAGCTTATAATCTGGCTACTGTCTTCCTTTTTGCACTTAACTGATGCGTTTATTTAAATATAGTTACCGCAATATTTAGTTTTTATAGATGTTTTTCTCACTATATATTCATAAAATTTTACTTTTTATAGTTTAGCAATTACAATGTTTACAAAATTGCATATTTTTAATGTTTGTATTTCATACGTTTCATAACAAAGCAGCTAGTTTAAACATACTCTTCTCTTATTCTTTTTCTTTCCATTAAGTTTTTTTTCTAAAGTACCAATTTTCCATTCGAGCGTAACTGAATGCGGGAACGTAATCGAACCGCAGAATAGGGGTGATTATAAGCTAATGGTGGAGACATCTTGTTTCAGAAAGATTCATATTTTTCCCTGTTTGGTGAATAATAACTCGTGAATTTTGCTAATGAGAATTAGAAATGTTACTCAAAACTAGTTTGAAGTTTTTGTTTTAATGACCACGAATTAAACTATTATAAATAATCATCGTGTTTTTAAAATTCCTCTTAAATTTGTAAAGCAAATATCTCGATTCAATTCAATTTATTATTAAAAACTATGCCAAAATACTTTATTGTATCGCAACTTTTTTTAACATACTGAAATTGTATGGACGATTTTTTTATTCCTCAGCATATAGTATCAGATTTTTAAGCTAATGAAGTCTGATAAATTAAAGCATAAAATTCGATTTGTGTAAAACCTAAGCATGCCAGTTATAATAAGAGTAAGCAAATGTCAATGAACTAAACTAAAAGAATATTGAACATATGTTTCCAATGTCATTAATATATATATATATATATATATATATATATATTGTTACAAAGATTAGAAATAGATTTAAATAAAACGACAATGTGGCTATATGTACTTGGCAGCACTGGCTATATTATCTATAGTTGTCAAAATGTTACAAACACTATATAGATAATATTCAAATTAACGGAAATGGAATACTCCAGAATATACAAGATCATTCAAGGCTGTGCCAATAAGAGTAAACCACAACAACAACAAACGTAGCAACATCAATGCTAAGAGATGTTGTTCTTAATGATCTTGTATGCAAGTATTCGCTGCTAATAAAACTAAATAGATTCACAAGTATACACAGCCATATACACGTAGAAGAAACAAAACCACACACTCATTCATACAACCACTCATAGTTCCCATAGGCAAAACACACAGAACACTCATACATTCAAACACACATAGTTACCATAAGCAAACCAAACAAGTCAGCATTGTCATACAAACACACACATGCCAAGTAAAATAAAACCACCATACCCAGAACTTTCGCGAGGTTACCAGACGACGTCATTTTTGCTATATAAAGGCGCTGCCAGAACTCAGCGATAATCAGTGTGATTTCAAATATAGACGTGTTAACATCGCTGAGGGTTGAGTAGTACAAATACTCGTGTTAAGTAATAAATAAAGTGTTGCCGCATTAAATTTCTTAAATTAATTTGTCCGTGTTTTAATTTGATGCAATAAAACGAATCCTTGAAGGATAAGTAATAAAACCGTTTTTACGAAAAGGTCTAAAAACGTAACAATTGGTGTCAGAAGTGGGATTGCAAAAATAATTAAAAGGACATTGCAATTTAAGGAAAAAAAAAAATAATAAAAAGGACATTATAAAACTAAAATAAATAATCATGAAATTTGATGAGCTAAAAGTTGAACAGCTGAAAAAGGAGCTCAGTAAGCTGGAATTGCCAACTACAGGTAACAAGGCTGAACTGCAGAAGAGACTGATAGATGAGTTTAAGAATCGCGGCATGGACATCGGGACATACGAGTTTGAGGACAAAGACGATGTGCAGGTATGCCCTTCTGCCACAACCAGCAGCATGGACATAAATTCAATGTTCGCTGCTATGATGATCGAAATGAAAAGAAACTCTCAGCAGATGCAGGAGGCATCAAGGATCAGCAGTGAAAAGCTTGTAGCCGAAATAAGTGAGATAAAACAAAACTCTCAGCAGATGCATGAGGCATCAAGGATCAACAGTGACAAGCTTGTAGCCGAAATAGCTGAAATAAAACAGAACTCCCAGCAGATGCAGGAAAAGCTTGTAGCCGAAACTCAGCAGATGCAGGAAAAGCTTGTAGCCGAAAATCAGCAGATGCAGGAAAAGCTTGTAGCCGAAACTCAGCAGATGCAGGCAAATCTTGTAGCCGAAATACAGGAGTCAAAGCCATGAACGAGACCCTGGTAGAGGTTTCTGAAGCCATTAACAGGAGGGTGGATTCTATTGAGAATAAATTCTCAGAGCTGGAACAGCATGCAAAGGAGGTCGAAGAGAAATTGCATACTCTAGAGGACAAAGTGAATAACCTGGAGTTTAGCGGCGGGCCAGTACGAGCAGTTGCGGAGGTTTCTGCGCGGATAAAAGCGCCATGCTTCGACGGCAGCGTACCATTAGGCATTTTCAAATTCCAGTTCGAGACGGTTGCTAGCAGAAATGGATGGGATGCTGAAGAAAAGGCCATAGAGCTGATTTTGTCCTTAAAGGGTACAGCCGCAGAGGTACTTGAGACTGTGCCAGTAAGCTGCAGAAACAACTACAATGAAATAATGGCAGCATTGCAGCGCAAGTATGGTGGTGAGCACAAGCGCGATTTATATAGAATGGAATTGCGATGTAGAGTTCAGAAGCCTAACGAATCTCTACAAGATTTCGCAATGGAAATCGAGCGTTTAGTGCAGCTCACATATCCAGGCGAGAGTCACCCGTTCCTGGACCATTTTAAGACTGAGGCTTTTGTTAACGGCATTCGCGACTCTGATGTTAAACTGGCGGTGTGCGCTACGCAGAAATCCACTTTCGCTGAAACTGTCATTTGCGCTGGCTCAAGAGACTGCCAGAATGGTTTTCAAGCCACAGATATGTAAAGTGCGGAATGTGGATGTTTTGTCTGAGGAGGATAACAACCTAGTGGCTAGCGTTAAAGAGGCAATGCGACAACTGCTGGCAGAGAAGGCTATCAAAGAAAAGCCTAAGTGCTTTAACTGCAGAAAAATCGGTCATTTTCAGCGCAGCTGCAAAGCACAAAGGAAGAGAGGTAGATCTGTTTCGCCACCAAGAAACAGCAAGCGGGTGAACCAAACAACATCCCAAGAGTCCCCGTTAAACTAAAACGAGCTAGCACTAAGGGCAAGAGCTAGCTCTCACAAACGAGGGCCCCACAATCTCCATATCAGTGATGCAGCAGAAAAACAGCAACCTCACTGCGTCCGGGCACATCAACGGGGAAAAGCACGTACTTACCATAGACACAGGGGCATCGCAGTCAATAATTAGGCCCGATATAGTAAAGGGGAAATGCGAGCGGTTAAGCAATATTCGGCTACGTACAGCTACTGGAGAGCCTGCCACTGTCTATGGTAAGATTGAAGTGAAGGTGACTATAGCCAACATCAGCGTGAGACATGTGTTTATTGTTGCCGATATTGTCGATGAGGTTATTATTGGAGCCGATTTTATGATTAATCACGGCATTAATCTACATATGGGACAACAGCTGATGATTTGGCGTAATGTGGAAATACCCCTTGATGTTGGATATGACAAGAAACTGCAAGTAACAAGAGTATTTGCTATTGAGAGTCAGACAATACCGCCGCAGTCTGAAACAGTCATATGGGCGCGGATGAAGGGAGATTGTGAGGACAATCGGTTGTGGGTTGTAGAACCGGCAGATCTAAAGAGAGAGCTTATAACAGCGAAAGCTCTAGTGAAAACTAGTGAAGGAGGAATAGTCCCTATAAGAGTGCTTAACTTGTCAGACCATAAAAAAGTCATCAAAGAAAACTCCGATGTTGGCCAGTGTACTCCAGCAGAGGCAATAATAAACTGCGAGAGGAAGATAGAGCCTACTAATTTGTCCGCAAAAGAACGTGAACAATTTGAGGAATACGTAGAGAAATGGCTAGCAGGTTTATCAGCGACAGATAAAAATAAAGCCAAGCAGTTACTAAAAAGGCATGCCAATATCTTCGCCATGGGAAGCCAAAGCCAGGGTAGAACTGCATTGGTTAAACATGAAATTAACACAGGCGAAGCTAGGCCGATTAAACAGCCACCCAGAAGCGTACCACTAGCAAAGCGAGATAAAGTAAAAGAACTTGTAAGTGAAATGGAGCGTGATGGTGTAATTGAGCCATCTTCTGGTCCTTGGAGTTCGCCGGTAGTCTTAGTTAAAAAGAAAGATGGCAGTACTAGATTCTGCGTAGACTACAGGAAGCTCAATGACATAACCAAGAAGGACAGTTACCCGCTCCCCAGGATCGATGACACTTTGGACACGCTAGCTGGTACCAAATGGTTCTCTACGCTGGACTTGCGAAGCGGATATTGGCAAGTGGAGATCGCAGAGAAAGATAAGGAGAAAACTGCCTTCAGTGTCGGACACGGATTATGGCAGTTCAAAGTTATGCCATTTGGTCTCTGCAATGCTCCGGCCACATTTGAACGCCTAATGGAGAAGGTACTGATAGGACTTCACTGGAAGACATGCTTGGTATATCTCGACGACATAATCGTGATGGGGAAAACTTTTGATGAACACCTCAAAAACATGGCAGAAGTTCTTGAACGAATATCATCAGCTGGATTGAAACTCAGGTTGAAGAAATGTGCATTGTTCCAGAAAGAAGTAAAGTATTTGGGGCATCGTGTTACAGCAGACGGAATCTCAACAGATGACGATAAAATAAAAGCAGTAAGGGACTGGCGTCCACCTAAAAATCTTCATGAATTGCGCAGCTTTTTGGGCCTTTGCACATACTACAGACGTTTTGTGCCGAATTTTGCCAGTGTAGCTGCAAGCTTGCATGAGCTGACAAAGAAGTCAAGACCATACCATTGGGGCGAGCCACAGGAAAAATCCTTCCAGAAACTCAAAGAATTATTATGTACGTCACCAGTGCTAGCGTATCCCATAGCTGGAGAAAAATTTGTGCTGGATACTGATGCGAGTGGCTATGGCATAGGGGGTGTGCTATCCCAAGTAGTAAATGGCACTGAGAAGGTCATAGGGTACTATAGCCGTGTACTCTCAAAACCTGAGAGGAACTACTGTGTGACACGACGTGAGCTTCTGGCGGTATTGGAATGCATTAAACATTACCATAAGTACCTGTATGGTCAACACTTTACATTAAGGACCGATCATTCTGCACTGAGATGGCTATTGCAGTTTAAAAATCCTGAAGGGCAACTGGCAAGGTGGATTGAGCGCCTGCAGAGCTACGACTTCAGCATTGAGCATAGAAGGGGCACAAAGCATAACAATGCAAATGCTCTTTCGAGAAGACCGTGCTGTTTAGAGTGTAAACATTGTGTTAGAACCGAGCAAAAGGAAGGCGTTGTGGATGTTCGGCTAATGCACATCGGCCCTGATGAAGGCTGGTCAGCGGCACAGAGGGACGACGATATGCTAAGGAAAATTATAGCGGCCAAAGAAGAGGACAGACGACCATCCAGGAATGAAATTTCGGCTGAAAGCCCACTCGCCAAATCTTATTGGGCTCAGTGGAACAGCCTTAAGGTAATAAAAGGGTGTTTATACCGCGTATGGGAAAGTGTAGATGGCAAAACAACTTCAAATTTAATAGTTGTGCCATACTCCAAGATAAGTAAAGTTTTACAGGAGTTTCATAATGGACCTAGTGGCGGTCATCTTGGAGTAACAAAACACTTGAGAAACTGAAGCAGCGTTTTTATTGGGTTGGATGTCGACAAGCCGTAGCCGACTGGATAGCAAACTGTCCACAGTGCAAAGCAGCCAAAGGCCCAGTAAGAGGAAGCCGGGGACGGCTACAACAGTACAACTCAAGAGCTATTACGTCCCAAGAGAAAGACGACTTAAACGAACTGCATGAGTTCGTGCGCAATAGAATCAAGATGGTCAGTGACAAGATGAAGGCTAGGTATGACCGCGCAGCAAACTCGGAGGGATTTATGGAAGGACAATTGGTTTTACTGTATAACCCACAACGAAAGAAAGGATTGTCCCCAAAATTACAGACTCACTGGGATGGCCCGTATAAAGTGATTAAGAGAGTGAATGACGTTGTATACCGGATACAGAAGCACAATAGCCCAAGGTCGAAAATGAAGATAGTACATCTCGAACGATTGGCGCACTATGGAAGAGGTGATTGTATGCCTATTCGGGACGAACAGGCTTAAGTGGGCGGCAGTGTTACAAAGATTAGAAATAGATTTAAATAAAACGACAATGTGGCTATATGTACTTGGCAGCACTGGCAATATTATCTATAGTTGTCAAAATGTTACAAACACTATATAGATAATATTCAAATTAACGGAAATGGAATACTCCAGAATATACAAGATCATTCAAGGCTGTGCCAATAAGAGTAAACCACAACAACAACAAACGTAGCAACATCAATGCTAAGAGATGTTGTTCTTAATGATCTTGTATGCAAGTATTCGCTGCTAATAAAACTAAATAGATTCACAAGTATACACAGCCATATACACGTAGAAGAAACAAAACCACACACTCATTCATACAACCACTCATAGTTCCCATAGGCAAAACATACAGAACACTCATACATTCAAACACACATAGTTACCATTAGCAAACCAAACAAGTCAGCATTGTCATACAAACACACACATGCCAAGTAAAATACAACCACCATACCCAGAACTTTCGCGAGGTTACCAGACGACGTCATTTTTGCTATATAAAGGCGCTGCCAGAACTCAGCGATAATCAGTGTGATTTCAAATATAGACGTGTTAACATCGCTGAGGGTTGAGTAGTACAAATACTCGTGTTAGGTAATAAATAAAGTGTTGCCGCATTAAATTTCTTAAATTAATTTGTCCGTGTTTTAATTTGATGCAATAAAACGAATCCTTGAAGGATAAGTAATAAAACCGTTTTTACGAAAAGGTCTAAAAACGTAACAATATATATATATATATCTTGAGCAAACGCGATCCAACATACTACCTGAGAAACTCCACAATTGGCATCTAATACACTACTTTTGTATGATCTGATATGTAAGTTTTCTATTACTTTAATAATCCGCCAATAATAATATTGAAATATTTGGAATGTGCATCAATCATATTATTAACTTCCCACTTAGAATATTTAAAATATTACAAAATCGAGAAGTTATTGGTTTTATCCAGTTTTGATAAAATCGAGTTCTCATCAGATATCCATATCTTAAAGATCCTAAGAAGCTTCCCTGACTAATTCTGAGAGCCCGTCACTACGACTATATATTTGTACTTTTAAGCGTGAGGATTTTATCCGCTTACAACTTCTGAAGGGCTGCAATGAATTAAACCAAACTGGTGGCGTTCTGGGGATGTTTCGTGAACTTAGATTCATTTAACTAATTCTAAGAGGTAAATTTCAAAATATCTCTTAAAATATATACATTTTTCCAATTGTTTTTAGAATAAATTTTAAACAGCTTAATTGATTCCGCAAATCGGCATTGGACATCGAAAAACTATGCCGATTAAAGCAAACCAAGTCAAAATCGGTTAATCCATTCGCGAGATATCATAAACGAAAAAACTCGAACATTACTTTTTGAAAAAATTCCAAAATTGTATATATAAGTGATCAGTTACTGTTCCTAGATTTCTTTGTAGTACTAACAAGAAGTGTTTATAATCTTAATTTTCCTGCGAACTTGAATCGATTCGATCCTGTAGATTTTAAGATCTCAAAAAACTACCTGGTCAGTTATAGTCTTCTAGATTCTTTTATAGTAACACCGCTCATACCGCTTTAATTCTAAGAGCTCAAAATCGACTCTAAGAACTATGACAAGAAAACTCCGCGGTTAAAATTAGCGGAAAGTTACAGGGATAATCTTTAGGGTCAAACGTCTTTCAATTTTTTTATAATTTTTTTATGATCAAGGTATTAGAAAGTTTTTCATAAATTGAAAATCCCAGCTGCTATGCCGGTAAAGCCCGCCACGAGTCCTTACGTTTGACCTGGCAGGTTATTTTCAACGGAACCTACAGATAATTCTTGAAAAAAGTAACTAAAAATGCAATAAATCAATGTTTCACTAACAGTCTTGTAACAAGTACATGTGTACTCGGTCGCTACATATTACATAAAAGAAAAAAAATTTCGACTGTTTATATGAATCACATTAGCTTAATACTTTAAATTATGAATAATTAGAATTTTCTGTATGGTATATTGAAATGAATATATATATACATATATATATATATATATATATATATGTATATAT
>OY776276.1:76215364-76232864 GCA_963675445.1 Linnaemya vulpina | reverse complement strand
TTCATAGCGGTAAAGATTGTTTGGAAAGGCAAAGAATGTTGAAGTTGCAGCAATTAGAGGAGGAAAGGAAAATTGAACAATAGTTTCTAGAACGAAAATATAAAATTTTATATGGAAATGATGCCCCTTCTCCCAAAAATATTTATAACGACAATTCCAATCAACATTTAAGTTCTGCATTCATACCTACAACCAACACCTCAAATGGTGAGTTAAGATTTCACAGTAATCAAGCTAAACCAACGCTTTCACAGCCCTTGTGCCGAATATTAATAACACGCTTCGAATGTGCGTTGGTCGCCCGGAGCATATTTTAGAACGCGCATAAGTAGAAGCACTAATTGAGTTCGCACTCAATGTGCAATATATATGTGCAACAATGGAATGCTGTGGTCTTGAGCCTCACTTGAATAACCCCATGTTAGCAAAGGAGCTTTTAGATATATTACCGAATCAATAGAAATTGAATTAGGCTATGCAGCCAAGGGACGAGAGCGTTCCCATTATCAAGGCATTTAGTGTAAGGTTGTAGAATATGACTGAAGCGGCTAGTAAAGTTACCACACCTCATTTCGCGAAAAGCGGTGCATCGGTAAATACGCACACTGAAGCGGTTAACAACCCAAATTTTAAGAAATTACAGCTGAACGAGAAATGGGAGGTAGTAATAAACAGCAACTTGTATCAACAGTATATAAATCAACACAGACGAATATGTCATCTCAATTAGGAATGTGGTGTATCAGGCTATAAGTACAAACACCACCCTCTGCTCCATAACAGAGTACAAATGGAATAGAAAGTACAAATGAATAAATATTATTGAAAACCATAAAAAGCTTCAATAATTTCCCCTGTTTAAAATAATTATTTCATATGCAGACGATTACATATCTTAATCGAAGCTTTGGTAGTGGCTTTTTCAGCATATCGGCTGCTTGAAATTCTGTTGAAACCTGCTGCACTGATATATTACCTTCTGTAACCATTTCTCTAATAAAGAAATGCTTAATTGCAATGTGTATTATTCTTTTGTGAAATTCGGGGTTCTGTGCTAAGCGAATTGCAGCAGTATTGTCAATTTGTATACATGGTACCTGCTTTAAATTAATTACTTCTTTATAAAGTCTTCTTAGCCAAATTAGTTATTTTGCTGCTTCATTAGCAGTAACAATTTCTGCTTTGGTAGTAGATGTTGATACCATTGCTTGCCTCTGACTCAACCAAGATATAGGTCCACCAGCATATGTTATTATGACACCAGATGTTGAACGCCCTGTAGTAATGCATCCTCCAGAATAAGCATCACTGGAACATTCAAGAAACTTAGGACCTTTCTTGTTGTAGCAAATTCCAACATCTAAAGTTCCAGCTATATATCTAACTACTCGTTTAATACGCTGTACATCTTCTTTTTTTGGATTTTCTAAAGATCTTGAAAGGTAACCTATGGTATATGCTAGTTCTGGCCTCGTTCCTAACATTAAATACATCAAATCACCGACTGCTTGTCTATGCGGAAATTCTACTCTTTCAATTTGCTTGTTGTTGATATCACAAATTTTTTTCTATTGGTGTAGCGACTGGACGACATTCAGAAAAATTTAATTTTTCCAATATTTTCTTGGCAAACAACTTTTGATGTATCTTAATACATTGTTCATTATTTTAAATTTCTAGTCCAAGAAAGTAGCTTCCTTACTAACAATTTCGAACTCACTTTTCATTTCTTTAACAAAGTTTTCTAATTCATTTCTGTCAGAAGCTGCAATTAAACCATCATCCACATATAATACAAGGATTATTTCATTTCCATTCTTTTCTCTCACGAGTAAACAAGTATCAGCTGAAATGGCCTTAAATCCAAGTTTTTTAATATAACTACCTATTCGTTTGGTCCAGCATCTACATATTAGCTTGCTTAAGACCGTATAAACTTCTTTTTAAGTGGCATACTTGATCTGAACCATCCTTCTGGTTGTTCCATAAATATATTTTCTTCGAATTTAGATACATCAAATTGAGCTATAAGCAAACCTTCACTTGCAGCAATGCTTAAGATGGAACGTATGGTTGACATTTTTGCCAAAGGACTAAAAGTTTTATCGTAGTCAATTCCTTTCGTTTGCTTAAAAGCCTTAATTACCAGTCTTGCTTTGTATTTATTAACCGTACTATCAGCAATTGTTTTAATTTGGAAAACCCATTTTGCCGGAAGAACTTTGTAGCCGACTGGTAGTTCCGTAAGCTTCCAAGTGTGATTTATTTTTAAAGAATTTATTTCAGAGTTCATGGCTTTTATCCATTCTTCCTTTTGTTCACTTTCAATAGCTTTTTTTATGTGTTCGGTGTTTGAATATTGTTGAGAAATTCGTGAGATGCCATCACAAAAACACAATCGATTATAATTGTACGATTTCTCAATCTCTTTGTATTTATTTCCTCATCAGAATCATCTTCTCTAAAACGTTTATTACTGCATGATCCAGTATTTTCACTAGCATTTTTCGAATTATCAACTCTTCTGACTGCTTCAACATTTCTATGCTCACTTTGCTTTTCAGCATCTTGCAACGTATCCTCGAAACCATCAATATATTCTCAATCCTCATCATTATACCTTATAGATCCCTTTATTTAACTTTACTTTAATTGTTGTGTTATTTAAATTTGTGGTACAACTTTCATTTTCTTTACTTTGGTGCTTGCTTTTTGTACAATCAGAAGGACTTTCTAACAGTTTTATATCTTTCGAGAATTGAACGCAATTTGTGTCTTTCATGATTTGTGTCGATATCTTTCGTCACCATCATAACCAACGAGATATCCTTTAATAGCCCTCTTCTTACGTTTCTCATTTGGTATATGAACAAAACATGTTGAACCAATAATTCTAAGGTGGCTTATTCTAGGTTTTTTCCCATACCAAAGTTCAAATGGACTTACATCTTTTATGCAACTTTTTACTGTACGATTAAAAATGTAAATCGCTGATTTTACAAACTCAGCTCATAAAGCATTAGGAAATTCGACATCTTTATTCAAATATTTAAAAGTCCTAGCCATTTCTATGATAGTCTTATTTTCTCTCTGTGTATGGAGCAGTTACTCTGTGATTAATACCGTTCGTTTTTAATATTTTCTTTACATAGACGTTAATAAACTCCCCTCCATTATCACCAAGAAGCGTTTTAATTGCGTGTTCTTGACTTTTTGCATGAGTAATCATTTCTACCACAGTATCTTTCACCTCATATTTGTTTTTTATAATATAACCAATCCATTGTTGTTGAAATAACTCAATTTCAACAACAATTTCATCAGTTACTGACTGAAGTGCTACGATAGAACAGTTGACTTTATCTTTTTGAAACTCGTGTTAGCATCATCCAACTAGATTTATACATTTCAAATGTGCTGGGCAAAACATATAGAATTTTACATATCAACAACAAATCTAGTACCGGATGTTTATCTTTTAATTTGAAACCATTACTTATTTCATTAAATAAATTCTTCAACTTAGATATATGTGTTAAAACATCTTCTTGATTATTCCATTGAAAAGAGAAAAGTTCGGTACACATTTTGAATGAGACTTTGAAGTTCTTTCAAAATGTTGGTTCAAAGCTTGCCACATTTGGGAAACACAATCCTTATCTATCAATTTTTGATAGATGTTATCAGTAATCGTGCTTGTAATAATGCTTTTGGCGTACGAATTCGCCTTTCTATATGCTTCACATTGTTTTCTGTATTCCCTCTGTGAGCTTCAGTTGCTCCATTTACTATAGATTCCGGCCTTAACAATCTTTTTTCAACTACATCTAAGGCACCTTCATGAAATTCGAATAAATCTTTTACCTTTCGTTTTAATATAGGATATATGCTTTAAAAATTTGCAAAACTCCATTTCTTCAGGCACAAATTCTTCTTTATAGCACTAAATTAGTAACAATTAATTTCTTTTAAATTATTATCTTTGTAAGTAATATCTTTATTGAAGTGAAGAAAATTGATTTGAAAGTTTAACATAGAACAAAACATACATGATTTAACAAAAGTTGGAAGTACAAATGAATAAATATTATTGAAAAACATAAAAAGCTTCCACACAAATTGACAATCTGATTAAAAAAGGTTACGCAAAGAAACCGAATTAAATGTCCTCAACACTAGGAAAAGTGCGACTGGTTTGGGACGCCACTGCAAAATCAAACAGAATATCCCTAAATGATTTTATGCTCACCGGCCCAGATCTACTCAATTCACTAGTTGGCATACTAATAGCGTTCAGAATTGGAGAATTTTGCGGAGATGTTCCACAGAACCAAAATACAAGAAAGCGATAGGCAAGCTCAAAGATTCTTATGGTGGGACAAAGATGATAATTCGCATCAACTGAACACGTATGTAATGAGAGCTTTAACCTTTGAAGTTGTGCCCCATGCATAGCTCATTACGTGCGCGACACAAACGCTGATATATTCAAAACAAAATTTCCCCGTGCAGTGGATTCAATCCAGAACAATCGCTATGTGGACGATCTTGTCAATAGCGAAGACACTGAAGAAGCCGCAACACCAAAAAAGTTTTAGGTATGTATTGGGACCTAGTTGCTAATATTTTTAAATATAATCGCAGATTTTCACGTCTGCGCCGAAACGTGATTGACGAAGATGTAGTACCCACCAAGAAAAAATGCCTTCAGGTTTTGATGTCAATATTTGACCTTCTTCGATTCCTGTCATGTAACACCATAGGCCTCAAAATTCATCTCTAAGATGTCTAGTGTGCCGGAATTGGTTGGGACGATACACTAAATGAATACCTATTTACAAAATAGTCGCAATGGAAAGCGTCAATACGACTCATCTCTGAGGTCAAAATTCCAAGATGTTACTCGAAGTTATTATGCGATGCCGAAAATGTACAACTTCATACGTTTATCGATGCAGGAGAATGCGCCTATGTTGCCGGTAGTTGTCTGGTAGTACAACTAGGTGGGCACGTAACCGTTTCTTTGTTAGCCGCAAAGTGCAACTCCCGATACATCGAATGGAGCTTCAAGCCGCACTCATCGGAGTCAGACTAACTAATTCTGTGCAAAAGATTCACCGTTTACGAATATCTTCAAAATATTGGTGGTCAGATTCTAAGACCGTTCTGCAATGGCTACGGATTGACCCAAGAAAATTTTAACCTTTTGTAATGCACCGAGTAGGAGATTTTGGAACATTGGTGGTTACCCACCAAAATGAAACCCTCAGATTTTGCTACAAAAATAACAACGAATAACAAGAATATGAACTTATGGTTCAATGGTCCTGCCTTCTTGCGCGATGATCCAAGCCAATGGCAAACTTGTGGAGACTTGGGACAAATGGAAACGTTGGAGTTAAAGCACCATGTTATATTGATTGACAAAGAACATAAAACTCACAATTTTTAAAATTTTTAATAGCGATTATAAAAGCACAGCGTAGTGAATTTCTTCACGAAATTATGGATTTCAAGCATGGAAAACTGTAGCGAAATCAAGTAACTTGTGCAAACTAAACGTTTATCTAAACGATAATGATATTTTAAGATGCAGCAGCAGAGCAAAACGTCTCAACAACCACGAAGATGAATTCTGTTTTACCAGCTGCTCATCATGTCACATATTTTATAGCACGTTCATTCCATGAAGACTACTATCATTACTTTCACGAAGTAATTTGTGCATCGCAAAAGGTGCGTAATTCCTGCCAAAAATGCAAGAATTCCGCTGCCGCACCACATGCCCCTCAAATAGCGCAACTTCCAGTTGCTCGTCTAGGCGCCTTTCAACGCCATTTACTTTCGTTAGCACTGACTTTTTTGGTCCATTATTAGTTACAGTTGGCAGAAGAAAAGAAAACGATGGGGAGTAGTTTTTACCTGCCTCACAATGCGTGCAATCCATGTTGAAGTGGCTTATAATTTGGATACCAGTTTGTGTATTCTATGCGTTCGAAATATCCTGGCCAGAAGAGGCACAGTTCGTGAAATATATATTAAAAACGGATCCAACCTTAAAGCGGTGGAAAAAATCCTCAAAAAAGAGCTGAAACAAATTGATCTTTCATTTATATAATCAAAGTTTGATAAAACCAAATGGTATCTCAACCCACCAGGTGGGCCCTACATAGGCGGTGCTTGGGAAAGGCTCCACAGATCTGTTAAATATGTTTTATGCAGCCTATATCCCACACTCAACTTTAATTATGAAACTTTAAAAAGTGCATTTTGTGAAATTGAGTCGGTTATTAATTCTCGACCACTCACTTTCATTTCCGTTGAACAGGAAGACGACGAAGTCATAACATCTATAAACCGTTTCTCGAGGACTGTGGAAACATACATCAGCGATGGCAAATAACGCAAACATTCGCTGATCATTTCTAGCGCAGATAGCTAAAGGAGTACGTTCCAATAATATCTCGTAGAAGCAAATGGTTGCAAAGGTCCCACCAGTGAAGATAGAAGCCATAGTTATCATCGTTGATGACAACCTTCCAAGAAGATGCTGGCCTAAAGGTAAAGTTATCGACGCTGTGACAGCTGCCGATGGCCAGGTGCAAAGAGAGACGGTGAAGACATAGCTTGGTGTTTTAAATCGACCGGTGAACAAGTTAGTAGTCCTGAACGTCGGTAGTGATCATCAGCAAGCTTGCATCCCTGACTCGTTTATGGGAAGGGGAATGTTACCGCCGCACAGTGGCACATTTGAAGAGATGGCGGCCAAAACTCTTCAAAAAAAATTATTTTTTGTGTCACCGATTTAATTGTTTTCTTATATATAAAAGTAAACCCATAGGGACCTCGAAATCCAGATATGTTAGTTTTTATTTCGATTATTTCTGTTCGAATAGGGTGATCAAAAACGCGCTTTTTTTAAGAGAAGCTGAAATTAAAAATATTTTAGAAAATTTTTGAACTTCAAGTGGGCATAACTTTTTTGGTTTTATATATTTTTGGAACATCTTTTTTTCTTCACACAATATCATTTCTTAACTTACTACTTTGCTCGAGTCCCAGATTTGGCATTGCAATAAAGGTTCAAAATATATACCCAAATCTCGATGTTCAGTGGAACGCAACTTTTTTACCGAGAAAAACTTCGTAAAATGACTTATAACGTGTTATATTACGTACTTTGAGCTGTTGTTATATGCTTATATTTTAAATTTATATTTGCGTCTCTAGGAACTACAATGATTTTACTGCTTGCATGTCGGATATTTTAGGTATGGGAGTGCGTTATATCCACATGTGTTTGTGTGTGTATTGTGTGTATGTTTTTCTTTTTTTGGAAGAAGTTTTATTAATGAAAAGGGTAGAATAAAAGACTGTTGTTATTTTTGTAATTTAGGCCATAAAAAAGTGTAATGTTACATATAAGCGGTGGTAGCTACATGAGGTGTTGTATTTGGACTGATATATTCGACCTTTTGTTATAACTTTATTATGTACCCAGGTAGCTGCTGCTCATATAAAGGTTAAAATACGATAGATACATCAGGTTTTCTTGAATATGAGAATGAAATAACAAAAGAGAATTGAAGAAAATTGTCGGTACAAGCATGTCTGTACTCCTCTTCTTTCTTCTTTCCTCTCTCTCTCTTTTAAACACATGATTCAAGAAAACTTGATGTGTATAAAAACAGACAAAATTAATAAAGATGATCAGTATTGTCAAAACGATGGCTAAGTTCAGTTATAACGATCTTGCTAAAATTTATTTTGAACAAAAAAACAGAAACGATGTTATATTACACATTTTAAAACACCCTCATTTTCAGTTGTGCGACCATTAAAAAAAAATCTATAATTTTTTAACGCGATTAAATAAACGGTATAATGAATATTATAGAAATAAGGAAAAAATGTTTAACAAACAGTGGCTTACAAGCGAACTTTTTTTTGGTTTTAATTAAAAAATATTGTTTACCACCACAAAATTCTATAAGCATTGCAGAAAGTTCAGCAGAGGTGGTATTGCAAGACATACTAAATCATACTGCGGAAAGATTGTTGAATACATTGGACGCAGATACTATTAAAAAGCATGGTGACTGTAGCCTAAAACTAATTTCTAAATGGGGATGCGATGGATCTTCTGGACAAAAGTGATATAAGCAGTATTATGCACAAAATATATCACATTCTGACTTATTTATGATATCTTTTGTTCCGTTAAGACTAAAAGCAAAGAAACCGATATTTACATATGGAAAAACGAAATACCTCCCTCAACAAAATATTGCAGACCAATTAAATTTGCTTTTAAGAAGGAAACGAAGGATATAATATTAGAAGTATCTAAACTTAAACAACAAATAGATAAACTTCAACCGATAACTTTGCTACTTAACGATCAAGATATTGAAATAAATTACCAAATGTTACTTACAATGATTGATGAAAAAGTTGCACAGGCCATACTGAAACAAACTCATCTTCAAGCTGTGTTATATGCAAAAAAAAAAAAAAAATTAAGCCAATTAAGTCAACTTCCAACAGAAGACACTACTTTCCAAGAAGCCTATGAGTTTGGCTTTTCCCCACTCCATGCTAAAATTCGATTTATGGAACACATATTAAAGCTAAGCTATGATTTAGATTTTAAAGGAACAGTACGAAATAGTGACGAAAATAAAGCCAAAAGAGAGGCAAAAAAGAAACACGTACAAGAAAAATATTTAGAATTGGGTTTACTGATCGATCAGCCAAAGCAAGGACAAGGAAACACAAATGATGGCAACACAGCAAGAAAATTTTTTTCTGATCCTGAAACTGCTGCATCTATTACAGGAGTATATTTTGAATTAATAAAACGCTACAAAATCAGAAGAAAAAAGGAACAAAGATTATAGATATTTACGCGAGCACAACACAAGAAAGATATCTAGATATAGTACCAATGAAGACCTCTTTAATATTTTACTGTGCACTTCTGATCTATATATCTCCAGCATTCGACAAAAGTGGAATTCCACCCCCATGGAATTGGACAAACAGCTCCTTGAAGATGAACAGGAGACATACTTATATGAAATTTTCACTAAGATGGTTAAATGAAAAATGTATTCTATGCAAATTAACATAAAAATTAGAGCAAAAAAGCACAATAAATATTGAAAATTTATAAAAGAAATTTTATTTTATTTGGAATAAAAAGATTTTCTTAGAATTTATGGTAAAACCTTTTTTCGGATATGGATCTCCTACATATCTGTTATGGATTCACCTTTAAAATATATTTAAATTGTTCATATAATAATAATATCTAAAGCTGTCGAACTTACATTTGTTAGTGAATTATGATCCCAAGGCAATTTTTCGAAATTTGACTTACAAGGCCCCACAAATGTGGACCGATTGCCCTTAAATTTCACAGATATATCAACGACTAAAATAAAATTAATTTTGCTAAATATTATATCAATATTAATACATTTAAAACAATTTTGAGTTTCAAACCCGTATTCTAAGTGGTCCATTGGAGAAGAGGGATAAATATCAAAATAAAATGGACCCGGGTGGACGGCTTAATTAAGTATGTAATTTTTTATTTCAGTTAACGTTACTATTTATAAAATGCAATGATAAATCACTACATTCACAAATTAATTTTTTTTAAGGCCGATAATACCTATATTTTTTAAAGTAATTTTTCAATCATATATAAGTGTACTTTAATAAGGCCCAATTTTAAAGTTAATACATTAAATTGAAGCTTAAGATGTCTTCTATCCAACAAAAAATTCCAACCCAGTCAAAAGTTATATTATTTTGACCGCCAACTCACAAAATGTGCCACTGTGCGCCGTCAACAAATATGTAATTTGTAGCAGAGTGTATTTTCGCAATTCTTCAAGAGTTCTACTGTTATCTACTTACATTTTTAAAATTCATCAGGAATTATTTTTATGTATTTACATATTAATTTCATGTACTTGTTTTATGATCATTATGTATACTATATTCTGTATATAATATTTATTTTCTCCTAAAAATAACAGTTCTTTTGTGTTTGTCACGTAGGCATAAATTCTCGTTTTTCTGTATTCAAAGAATAATACATAAAATGCTTATTTAACATGAGTTTGGTGATTTAGATTTTAATAGTGTCGAAATCGTCAAACTTGCCGGTAAAAATATTAAATTTTAAAAAGCTCGCTCTTGTTCGCTCGCTAACCAATCACTCTTTTTAAAATTATTAACAGTTTTGTGAAATATTACTAAGTGGTTTTAGTAAATAAATGAAAAATAAACTGCAGTGTTATTATTAGAGTGCTGTTAAAAAGTATTTTCTAACAATTTTCACATTGTTAACGTAATTTGCAAGTCTTCTGCAGATTACACCCTCTAGCAGTTTCCCGCATGTATCTCTCATACACAGTGGCCGATAAGACGAGGTTATCTAGGGCTTTCTTTTCCTTGGGTATTAAAACCAACTTCTGTCAGTTTTATCTTGCTGGAAACGTTCTCTTACGTAAGCAAGCATTTATCACTTTTAAGAACTTCTCAAGAAACCAGGCTTACTTTCCCTGGTTAAGAGCAATATCAATCCAGAAATAAAAAAAAACTCAGAAAAGGTTAGTTTTTAAGATTTTTGTGTTGAAGCAAAATATGTGTTATTTCTGTTTAATGGACCTAGAAATAAAGCAACAAGAACTTTAGAAATAATTCATACGGACATTTGTGGACACATATATCCAATTGCTGTGGATAGGTCTTGTTATATAACTACATTTATTGATGGCTTCACTCATTTTACTCTTGTACAATCCCTTAAAAATAATTCACGTTTTCAATACTTTCAAAAAACATGAGGCTATGTCAACAACTACGTCGTGAATATCTTTCAAAAGAATAGCATGAATGGTATAAGGAAAAGCGTATTCAAATTGAAACAACTATCCTCAACAGAGTGAAGTTGCAGAATGTTATATGCGGGCGTAATTATGAAACTTTAAAAAGTGCATTTTGTGAAATTGAGTCGGTTATTAATTCTCGACCACTCACTTTCATTTCCGTTGAACAGGAAGACGACGAAGTCATAACATCTATAAACCGTTTCTCGAGGACTGTGGAAACATACATCAGCGATGGCAAATAACGCAAACATTCGCTGATCATTTCTAGCGCAGATAGCTAAAGGAGTACGTTCCAATAATATCTCGTAGAAGCAAATGGTTGCAAAGGTCCCACCAGTGAAGATAGAAGCCATAGTTATCATCGTTGATGACAACCTTCCAAGAAGATGCTGGCCTAAAGGTAAAGTTATCGACGCTGTGACAGCTGCCGATGGCCAGGTGCAAAGAGAGACGGTGAAGACATAGCTTGGTGTTTTAAATCGACCGGTGAACAAGTTAGTAGTCCTGAACGTCGGTAGTGATCATCAGCAAGCTTGCATCCCTGACTCGTTTATGGGAAGGGGAATGTTACCGCCGCACAGTGGCACATTTGAAGAGATGGCGGCCAAAACTCTTCAAAAAAAATTATTTTTTGTGTCACCGATTTAATTGTTTTCTTATATATAAAAGTAAACCCATAGGGACCTCGAAATCCAGATATGTTAGTTTTTATTTCGATTATTTCTGTTCGAATAGGGTGATCAAAAACGCGCTTTTTTTAAGAGAAGCTGAAATTAAAAATATTTTAGAAAATTTTTGAACTTCAAGTGGGCATAACTTTTTTGGTTTTATATATTTTTGGAACATCTTTTTTTCTTCACACAATATCATTTCTTAACTTACTACTTTGCTCGAGTCCCAGATTTGGCATTGCAATAAAGGTTCAAAATATATACCCAAATCTCGATGTTCAGTGGAACGCAACTTTTTTACCGAGAAAAACTTCGTAAAATGACTTATAACGTGTTATATTACGTACTTTGAGCTGTTGTTATATGCTTATATTTTAAATTTATATTTGCGTCTCTAGGAACTACAATGATTTTACTGCTTGCATGTCGGATATTTTAGGTATGGGAGTGCGTTATATCCACATGTGTTTGTGTGTGTATTGTGTGTATGTTTTTCTTTTTTTGGAAGAAGTTTTATTAATGAAAAGGGTAGAATAAAAGACTGTTTTGTGAAATATTACTAAGTGGTTTTAGTAAATAAATGAAAAATAAACTGCAGTGTTATTATTAGAGTGCTGTTAAAAAGTATTTTCTAACAATTTTCACATTGTTAACGTAATTTGCAAGTCTTCTGCAGATTACACCCTCTAGCAGTTTCCCGCATGTATCTCTCATACACAGTGGCCGATAAGACGAGGTTATCTAGGGCTTTCTTTTCCTTGGGTATTAAAACCAACTTCTGTCAGTTTTATCTTGCTGGAAACGTTCTCTTACGTAAGCAAGCATTTATCACTTTTAAGAACTTCTCAAGAAACCAGGCTTACTTTCCCTGGTTAAGAGCAATATCAATCCAGAAATAAAAAAAAACTCAGAAAAGGTTAGTTTTTAAGATTTTTGTGTTGAAGCAAAATATGTGTTATTTCTGTTTAATGGACCTAGAAATAAAGCAACAAGAACTTTAGAAATAATTCATACGGACATTTGTGGACACATATATCCAATTGCTGTGGATAGGTCTTGTTATATAACTACATTTATTGATGGCTTCACTCATTTTACTCTTGTACAATCCCTTAAAAATAATTCACGTTTTCAATACTTTCAAAAAACATGAGGCTATGTCAACAACTACGTCGTGAATATCTTTCAAAAGAATAGCATGAATGGTATAAGGAAAAGCGTATTCAAATTGAAACAACTATCCTCAACAGAGTGAAGTTGCAGAATGTTATATGCGGGCGTAAGTGCTGCAACATATATAATAAATCGTTGCCACAGAAGTTCTTTACAAAACTCTCAAATACCTGCTGAAATTTGGCACTGAAAGAAACCTGATTTAACATCAGGTCAAGGAAAAAAATTTTATGATTATGATGAGCGATTTATTTTGGGGGATATAAAATCAAAACAATTCACGACGACACAAAGTAGATAATTTCGTGAGAGGGTGGTCAAATATCTATAACTTTTGACCGGATCGGATTTTTGTTTGTTTATTAAGTGAGATTAGAGGCCCTAAGTTAAAGTATAAACCTTTAAAATCGACCAAGTAGAAAAATATTTATGGTCGTTTTAAAACGTTTAAGTTTTAGCTGTTTTTAATACAAAAGTGAAGTTTTAAAACTTGTTTTAAATATTTGTTTTATACACAACCTGATATTTTGAGTCATGTTTACAATTTATACTTATTAAAAATTTAAAATTTTGTCAAACTTTAGTCCCTGTAAAATTTTTAATACGAAAGGTCAAATGCTCGTTTTTTGAACAAGTTTGAGTTAAATTTTGGTATAGTAAGTAGCACAAACAATAAAAACAATTATGAAATTTACTTGATAAAAAATGTAACAAAGAAGACAAAGGTTTATATTAAAGTTTAAAATGGACATTATATGTAAACTTTATTAAAAATTTTAAAATTGTCAAATGTATGTACTTGTAATCTTAAAAAGATAAAAATAACGATGTTTAGAAAAACAATTAATTAAAAAAAAAAAGTTTGTAAATATTTTTTCTTAATAACCTTGATTTTCATCTTCTAGAAATAGTTTAGCTTTTACATTAAATTCAATAGAGTTGGTTTTACATTTCTGTCGAATATTAGATATATATATATATGCTTTCAATATCTTCCCACAATGTATACTTTTTTTTATGTAGTTCAATTTCTTCTGTACTGCATATTTTAAAAATTTTATTGCATAGTATTTGCATTTCAATATCGTGTAAATCATTTTGTTAAAAGATATTACCGGCGAGTTCTCTGTAAGTGTACTTAGCCATAGTTGAAATTGTAATGAATAACATTTATGAAGACATAACTTTAAATAATCTTACTGGCAAATATATAAGGAAAAACTTCAGGTAGACACGTAACATCACAATCAAGACACGAACACGTACCCACGCGCACATATGAAGGACGCGTAAACCACAGCACAAACAATGGACGTGTACCCATGCACCCTTGAAGTATCATTTTTCCAGGAATTCCCCTTTTAATTTTTAATGGGTTTTGATTTTGTAATTCAATGGTCAATGGTTTTTGCCATAACTTGTTGAAATATATTTTCTATTAGAGCCAGTTGTGAATATCAACATATGTATGCATTATGTTCAAGAAATTCCGAAAAAAACCTGTTTATACCTTTATAATAAGGGCAAACTAAATTAAAAATTTTATGAATTTTAATGGAACAAAAAATTCAGAAAAATGGGACATGAAGAAAATAATCAAATGGTAACACAGGTATCATAACACACAAGTGTTAACATCAGGTTGATACAGTTCTCGGATTGTTTTTCACAATAAAATTTGTGTAAATAGAAAACTGTTATCACATTCAACTAAGCCACCTAAACAGTGGTGATAAACACAATATACACATGAGCACTGAAGATGAAAGTGTAGCGACTTTCGAAAACAGCTGTTCTGCTCTGCTGTGTAAGTTGAATAAAACTGATGTTGACTTCCTTTGTGCCTAGGAATATTTATCATCATGTCTTTCTGAGATTTTAACTGAGTTAGAACAATTAGCCTATAAAAATATTAATATAGCAAAAATAAAATGTTCATAAAATAAACAAATCACATACAATTTGAGCTTGGGCTTGAGCTGCCAATGAAAATTGGAAAAACGTTCACATATACTTAAGTATAAAATTCAAACCAAAAAAGTTTGACTTAATTTATAATGGAACAAAAAATTCAGAAAAATGGGACATGAAGAAAATAATCAAATGGTAACACAGGTATCATAACACACAAGTGTTAACATCAGGTTGATACAGTTCTCGGATTGTTTTTCACAATAAAATTTGTGTAAATAGAAAACTGTTATCACATTCAACTAAGCCACCTAAACAGTGGTGATAAACACAATATACACATGAGCACTGAAGATGAAAGTGTAGCGACTTTCGAAAACAGCTGTTCTGCTCTGCTGTGTAAGTTGAATAAAACTGATGTTGACTTTCCTTTGTACCTAAGAATATTTATCATCATGTCTTTCTGAGATTTTAACTAAGTTAGAACAATTAGCCTATAGAAATATTAATATAGCAAACATTTAAACCAGAACCAATACATGTTTTTGATTACTAATATTCGGGCCACAGTCAAGCACGGGACAGGGTTTCTTATGGCGCGTGGATGTATTTACAGTGCAGGAGTAGGGACTATTCATTTTATATAGGATAAAATAAACCGATTTCAATATTTGGGCATATTGAAATATTTGGACATCTCAACATATCGGACACTTTTGCTTTTAATCAGAATAACAATGCGAAGCACACTTCACATGTTGAGATGTGGCTACTTCATACTTGTCCAAAATTACAGCAAAAACCCTCACAATCCCCAAATGTCAACATTATTGAACATTTATGAGAAGAATTGGCCCGAAATCTACTTTCAACATATTAAACCAGTTGATGGACGAAAGAGGTTGTGAATAGAACAATATAACTCCAGAATAATGCGCTAATCTCCTGCAGTCGATGCCTGCCCCGACGTTTAGAAGCAATAATAAAAGCAAAAGGTTTTGCTTCCAAGTACTAAAACTGTATCTTTTATTTGACTGTCCAATTACACAGCTTTACTAATTTTTAATTTGAAAAAATACCAAGAACGCCATATGCCTAGATAAGTTAGTTGAGACTTCCTGAATACGAAAAACGCTGTAATTTTTTTTCTTAAGTACCGTTTTTTTTATAACAGTACTTTTG
The DNA here is from genome assembly GCA_963675445.1 of Linnaemya vulpina. Taxonomy (NCBI): domain Eukaryota; kingdom Metazoa; phylum Arthropoda; class Insecta; order Diptera; family Tachinidae; genus Linnaemya; species Linnaemya vulpina. Next base: position 76,217,020 of record OY776276.1, on the reverse strand, counting down.
TGTTTTTCGGTGTATGGCCCCACTCAAACCCTTGTTGAGCCCAACCGAAAAGTCCGATCGAGATAAGTTGCATATCGTTGAAAAGTTAATTGAATGCCTTTTCTGTCGATGTGCTGCAAATTTCTATGAGACAAGAAATGGGTTATGGCACCTCAAAGTTAAAAATTTGCCTATTTTTAGGTTTTTTTTTAAATTTTTCATTTTTATTTCGTTTTTTTTCTACGTTATAGTAAAAAACTGGAATGTTTTATTTTTTTACCAAGTAGTTTACTTAGTTAACAACATTTTAAGCGTAATTTGAATAAAAAAACGGTTGAAAAATAAAGTTTTTATCAAGGATTTTGTGAAACGACAATATATTCATTTTCATTGCTCACACACTATTTTCGGCGTAAATTCAAAAAATTTTAATTAAAATGACGAGCGACCAATTACATTAAAATTTTACAGTATGGATCTAAACACTCATTAAATGCTTGGTCACCGTACAGAGCCCAAATTTGAGGTCCATCAAATATACCAGCTACAATTTTGCTCGCTGTGGCTCTCGGAAATTTTTTAAGGTACTTTTGGAAACTTTTGCCAATGTCATTGATAAGCGTTAAGTGAAGCATGCATATCAAACAGACCGTTACCATTAGAAAATTTATTCTTTTTAACTTTTAGGTCCGAATATGACACCTAAATTGCACTTCTGATTTAGTCATTTGGATATTTTCCCCACGAACTTGGGCTGCGAAAGTGATGAACACGGTGAAAGATTTCACCAGGAACTGGAAGAAATCGAGATGAACAAATGATGGCGGACTATTGTTGGTTCCTCAATCGCAAAGATCCATCCGAAAAAAAAACCCAAAAGTTCAAGTCGCTCGTCATTTTAACTTAAATTTTTTGAATTTACGCCGAATATAGTGTGTAAACAATGAAAATGAATGTATTGCCGTTCCACAAAATACTTAATAAAAACTTTATTTTTCATCTGTTTTGTAAACTATTTGGTAAAAAAATAAAATATTCCCGATTCTAACTATAACGTAGAAAAAAACCAAATAAAAATTAAAAAACGTAAAAATAGGCAAATTTTTAAATTTGAGGTGCCATAACCCATTTCTTGTCTCATAGAAATTTGCAGCACATCGACGGAAAAGGCATTCAATTAACTTTTCAACGATATGCAACTTATCTCGATCGGACTTTTCGGTTGGGCTCAACAAGCGTTTGAGTGGGGCCATACACCGAATAATACAAAAGTACCGTTATCTAAAACCGATACTTAAGAAAAAAAATTACAGCGCTTTTCGTGTTCAGGAGGTCCCAATTAAATTATCTAGGCATGTGGCGTTCTTGGTATTTTTTGGCTGTAAACCAGTGTTATGCGTTTGAAGTGAAATTTGTTATATTTTAATCCTTTTATTATTTTGAAAATCGTTTTAAATATAACACGTAAAGTATTTTACATTGTTTTGAAGTTTTTTTTTACTTATCTACAACATAGCGTAAATTTTTTTAAAATTATTTTTATTACAGTGAAAAAATTGGTATTTGAACATTATCAGCGAAGTGTCCAACTATGCTTATATATACTAGCGAACCCCCTGCACACTTCGTACTGAAAAAAGGAAATACAAAAATTAATTCGAATGCATTTAAATCAAT
>OY776276.1:76172864-76205364 GCA_963675445.1 Linnaemya vulpina | reverse complement strand
TTAGCGATGTTAACACGTCTATATTTGAACTCACACTAACTCACTGAGCTCTGGCAGCGCCTTTATATAGCAAAAATGACATCGTCTGGTAACTTCGCGAAACTTCTGGACATGGTTGTTGTTCGTTGTACTTTACTTAACATGTAACTATATACGTGTGTTTGTATACATGTCAATGCTGACTTGTGTGTTTTGCTTATGGTGACTATGTGTGATTGTATGTATGAGTGTTCTGTGTGTTTTGTCTATGGTAACTATGAGTGGATGTATGGATGAGTGTTCTGTGTTGTGTGTTTTTGTTTCTTCTTCTCCTATGTGTATATGGCTGTGTATACTTGTGAACCTGTTTAGCTTTATTAGCAGCGAATACTTGCATACAAGATCATTAAGAATAATATCTCTAAGCATTTATGTTGCTATGTTTTTCGTTGTTGTTGTTTACACTTATTATTGGCACAGCCTCGAATGATCTTGTATATTCTGGAGTATTCCATTTCCGTTAATTTGAATATTATCTATATTGTGTTGACCAGGGTTGTAACATTTTGACAACTAGAGATTAATTGGCAGTGCTGCCAAGTACATATAGCCACATTGTCGTTTTATTTAAATCTATTTCTAATCTTTGTAACAATATATATATAGATATATATATATATATATATATATATATACATATATATGTATGTATATATATATATATATATATATATATATACATATATATATACATATATATATATATATATATATATATATATATATATTACTTTTTTCACCCGCGTAATTCTACATCCCGTGAGAAAATCAGATTAAAAGTAGGCTATGTGGTTTGTACTTTAAAATATGTATGTGTACAGCTTTAATAATCACGATTTCATATTCACATTTAAATATAACTTGCTTAAGTACTTTTTACTAACGGTAAATGTTATATTCACAAATTTAAAAAAAAAATTAAATACAACCTAACCAAAATAAAATTCAGTACAATAGGTAACGAAAAATATTATTTTTTCATACTTCCTTGACGCTTATCGTTATATTTTGAACAATTTACACAACATCTGTACAAATTATAGCCTATGCATTATTCTTATGTATAAGCTTAATTATTGTAAAGTTTCATTAAAATCCGGTCAGTAGGATTTGCGTAAAAGAGGAACAAAAATTCACACATGCCCACTCACAAACATTCGGCTTTATAATATTAGTGATTATATATTCTCTGATGGGATTTTGTGAGCTAGCTCTTAATATGATTGATAATTAGCTAACTCATTTGAGACTAGCTCATAAACTAACTAAAATCTGATGCAGAAGTGAGCCAGTTGTCGTTTCTCTTTGTAACATTATAATGTTCAAGGAAAACAACAAACATTTATATTCATATGAATGTCAAATACCCATCAAGAGAAATTTAGCATTTTTGCACAAGAGAATAAAAAATCCCTTTTCGCACAGAAAGAAGACAACAGGAAAAAAAAAACTTTTTATTTCGCCAGTTACGTTTTGCCATCAGTGGCTAGAATTTCAACTTATGTAAGTTTTTTTCCATTTAAAATATAAATAAGTAATTATTTAGACTAACAAATAATTTCAGGTTTGTTGTATTTCATCGTTAACGAAAGGTGCAACTACGGAAAACTCTGCTGAAAGTTCTTTCTTTGTATCTAATTCTTACATGTTACATTGACGGAGTGCACGGCAAGGTGCCAGTTAAAAAGTTTAAAAGAATTTTTGGTCCTTTAAAAGATCAGGTAATTATCTGTATTAATTTTTAATTAATTATGTTTAATTAAATTATCATTAGCAAGATACAATTCGTATTAATGGTGAAGACGACCCAGAAAAAGCATTAAGAAATGCAATAAAACTAATTAAAAAAGCGACATTATTAATTTTGATAGTATTATTATATAATAATATTCTTTTAAATAAAATGCAATAGATAAAAAATTAAAAATAAACTACTTTAAAGCAATAGTTCAGCTATTCACGGGTACATTAATTTTATATGCGACTCATATTTTATATGAGTCTAGCAAATCACCAACAAGCTTACAGCTAACTCCTGACCTAACTAAATATGAGCCAGTTTGTGGTTGGCCTGAAACTGATGCAAAGTGAGTGCACTCATTCATAGGACATTACATGCTCAAGTTACATGCTCAAAATAATCCAGTGTTAGTATAGAAAATGAATCAGTTGTGAGTCACCCCTAGCTCATTTATGATCAACCATAAGTTAGCTTATGGTTAGCTAAAATTCCGACAGAGTTATTGTTCTTCTAATTTCTTCGTTCTTCTTATTGTATTTGTATTTGTTAATATTATTTGGGCAAAGATTTAATTTATTTTTTTATATCAAAAACTTATAACTCATTAATTTTTATTTTCGTGCTGATTCTTTTGTACTAAAAACTTATAACTTTTTCATTTTTATCCCATATTTAGCTACCAAATTTGTGTAGCTTCTTCAGGGACATTTTTAGGATCAATGTTTACAAAAATTATGTTTAAAAATTAATTTTTAGTTGTTAAGTCAAAGCAAAAATTTATTTGAAACATACATATTTGAAATGACTCAAATAAAAATTTCAATTCATTGTTTCTACTTAAAATAATGAAATGACATAACATACATAAATACAAATTAACATAATAGAGATACTTATAATGCAATATATAATATTATCTTTATTAATAATTTTTATTAACTAAATACAAAGAATATACACTAGTATAATTAAGCGCATCTCGAACAAAGCATGAAATAAAATTTTAAAATCTTTAGTGGTGCCGCACATTGGTTGAAGTTAATATAAGAGCGGCTAAAAATAGAAAAAGTTGTCGGAAGACAATGAAACATAGCACATAGGCATTTTTTGCATGAAAAATCAAAATGATCCGCCTACTTTTACGCCCATCTCCCATACAAGGTAAAAAAATTAGATTTTGACCTGCGGTATAGATTTTCGATACATAGCATTTTCTAGACTTCGCAATAATTTGTGTGAAATCTCAAATATATCCGCCCACTTTTACGCCAACCTCCCATACAACTTGTATTGAAAAAGTGGCATAACTCCCTTGATTCATCAACTCAATCTTGACAAAAATATTGTAATTGTAGAATGGTCTCCTGGTAATAAATACCTGATCCGCCCACTTTTACGCCCATCTCCCACACAAAATATAAACAGAAAAACCTTGAATATGTAATTTAAGCATTCTATTAATAATTTTTTAACATACTTATCGTACTCCAATTTTTTGACATTAGTGATCTAATTTTTCGAGAATGATGTTATATATACGCTCTATAGTCTTTATTCCAGAAACATAAATCAGAAACTGTACATTGTTGTTGGTACTTAATGTATTGCTTATTAAGATGTAACGGAAAAGTGCAATAGTGCAATAAAAAGAAGCAAGACATAATATGTAGTTGTTATTGTAATCAACAATTCAACAACAATTAACACTATTGACTAGTATGTATGTATATCACATATGTGATAATTTTAAACAGTAAACAACTATGGGAACAACAACAAGCATGAGCGATTTATGTTTTGTTACTTTGTCATTTTGTTAAAGATGCAGTCCACTGAAGTTGATGATGTTTTGATGTTGTTTATATTTTGTTCTAAGAAATTTTTTATATGGCTATTTTATAAATTTTTTAACGCAAAACTCATATATGACAATTGTAATTTGCGAAAATATACAACAAAGTCAAACGATTATTGCTATTTTAAACAAGCCAACATATATGAACTTCAAACGTGTCTGTCCAACAAAATAAGAAATATATAGGCCTAATATTTCGGAATCATAATATTCAGATATCTGACTACATAATACCAAAAAATTATCCAAGTTGGCGAACATGAAAAAAATTAATTTGTGCCGGAGGGAAGCAAAAAAACAAACCCAAGAAAAACTTGTTTAAGTTAATTTCATCAAATTTAACTTAAGATGGATTCACCCATGGTTTCAGAACGAAATTTTTATATTTTGAGAGTTTGTTCTATTCACCCACTTTGCACATTTGTTCTGGAAAACTAAGGCTACCGTATGACATAATTTTGTCAACTATATGTGTGTTTTACAATTGGGAAATACAGTAGCTTATGTATGCAATATGCTTGTTTTCTTGGCTTCACACTCATGTTATTTATTGTGTAATAAACAAATTACAATAAAAAAAAATATTAATAAAACACAAGTCCTTGTCTTGATAGTTATTAAGTTAACGAAAGTGCGTTTAATGAACATAAACTAAAAATGAAAAGGCACGAACCTTTGTTGTTCATGTCCCTGCCTCGCTTTTAGATTTCTGCAATAAGCTTCAGTTCAATCGATTCACTTAAATCCATTTCAGTGTACATATACCTGATTCTATTGCTAATTTTTTATAATAATCAATATAAAATAATTTCTGTATTTTATTATATAATATAATACATATAATATGATGTGGCATCTCAGTTCAACTTAACGTAATATATTAAAGTAGCTGGCAGCACAGTTGAAATGTTTCAGAACACAAATTTATATTAAACCAATTCATATTCCGAAGCAAGTTAACTATCTTTCTCTCTCAAAAATTGTGGCGTCAAACTACATATAAAAAATTGTTTCGGAACAAAAAGCTTGTTCTGAAACCATGGGTTAATTCAGCTTTACGGTACTGAAGGGAAGGTGAAAAAAACATAAGCAAAAACTTGTTTGAAGTTCTTTATAAAAAATTCTACTTTCATTTTAAAACATTTTTAATGATTTAGCTACAATATTTTTAATTAATATCAGGTTTTAACAGAGCAAAAGAAATATTTTAATTGCGTGTGTAATTTTCTTTGCTATACATGATGAATGCAAGTGAGAAAAAACAAGTAAAAGTGCTATATTCGGCTGTGCCGAATCTTATATATATTCACCAACGTACGTCTGGCATTGCATGTACTTTTAGTACCAATTTTGTGCTTCCTAATTTATAAAATAGCCTCAGTAAGCAAAAAAAAAAAAAAAAAACCTTCAGTTGCATATTTTGGTTACTTTTATAAATAAAATATATTCAAAATTTCCCACCCCTGGAAACGAAATTTTTATTTTCCAATGCAAATCTTCTTAATGTGTAAAGCGGTTTTTTTTAAAGAAAAACTACACATTTGTAACCATTTCGGTAACTTTAATGTGATACAAAATATTGCAAATATCCAACCCTGGAAATGAAATTTTAATTTATTTTAAGTCTATGATTTGAATTTTTTTCTTTTCTGAATTCAAAAATGTTTTAATTAGTTGCCTTTTTTGTTACTTTTATGTATTAAAAAATTTTAAATTTCCAATCCATGGAAGCGAGAAAGAATTTTTTTTGTTTTTTACCCAACGTAACTCTTAATGAGGACATGAAATAGTTTATTTAAAAGAACTTAAACTTTTTAACCATTTTGGTCACGTGCAGGTATCACCAAATATTGCACTTGTCCAACCCTGGGTGCTTTTTTTAATTGTTGATACCAAATTTATTCTTCTTAAATTATAAAATGGTTTCAGTTAACAAAAAAAAAAAACAAAAAAAAAATCAGTTCTTTTTTGTTAAGTTAGTGTAAAATATATTAATTTTCCTAACCCTGGAAAAAATTTTAATTTTTTTTTATTTACCAATGCAAATCTTAATTATGTATAAAGCACTTGTATAAGAAAAACTTGAAAATTTTAAACATATTAGTTGTTACGTATACCACAAAATACCGAAGGTGCTAAAAAACTTAAAACTTCCCATTCCTGGAAGCAAAATTTTAGTTTTGTTTTTTTTACCAATGAAACTCTAATGAGGCATGAAATAGTTTTATATAAGAAAAACTTATAATTTTTAACCATTTTGGTCACTTTCATGTACTAAAAAAAATTGCAGTTATCCAACCCTGTAGCTCGTTTCTGTAACTCTCGCATCGACAAATTTTTCACACCAACCGATGGTAATGAAACAATGTGAATTGAAACAAAAAATCGTTTCTTATCCCAGTGCTTCTGTAATTATTTTTTTGAGAACTGTCTGTTATTCGACCGTTTTGACGTAAATCATTGGAAATTTGTGAATCAAAGTGTTTCTGTAAGGAAATTTTGTAAAAAGTTTTACACTTGATTTGTTAAAACAACTCACAATTTAAAACGGCGCGAAAAGTTTTTTTTTTTATTTGTATATTATTTTATATGTTCTCGTTTTTTTGTGTTTTTATCTTTACTTATTTTTAGTGAAGCTTTATATTTTTATTAGTATTTTTTGTTTGTTTTATTAAATCTTTTTTTAAATATTTTTTATTGTATAAATGCTTAGAATTAAGATAATTGTTACTCGTTTTTATAAAGATATAATTTTTTTATTTTTTGTTTATTTTCTCATTTAAATTCATATATGTGTTATGTACTTACACATTTGTGCATATATTCACATAAATAAAAATTTATTAAAAAATGTACTGATTTTATGTTAATTTAATTCAATTTTTTTGAATAACAAATAGTTAATAATAAAATAGTTAATAATAATAATAATAATAATAATAAAAAGGTGCCTTGTTCCTTTGAAATTATTTGAAACTCTGTTTAACTGAACGAATTCAAACGTTAGATTGTATACACGATTCCCAGTTCAGAAAACAAAAATAAAATATATGATAAAAATATCAAAGCTCACGTTTCTACAAAAGGTTCATCGGTCTCGTGTTTTGTAACCAAAACAAAATCGTTTGTTACGATTTTGCCGTCGTTTTAAAAATATGTCTGTTTCTGAGAGATTTTCCAACATAAAGAGCTGTCTCTCGAAATCGCATTAAGTCAAAGATTGTTAAAGCGAACATCTTTGTTTTAAATACAAATAGAAATATCATGCTATCCCTCGTAGGGAATATCCTGTCAGTAGTTCTGTCAATAAATACACTGAAGTATCTTTCTCAAATAATTCAAACACAAATCCTGTTTTCAGATCCTCGCTCTAATTCTAATCGTCAAGTTTTCCGCCTCTCACAGAGTTCGTCTGTATTGTTAGGAAATGCGATTTTCTCCAACACAACATATCCCGCAAGGGCCCTAATAGATCCAGCATCTGAAGCTTCATTCATATATGAACATTTGTGAAACCAGTTGCGACTTCCGTCACATTCTACGAATGTAAAGATTTCTGGTGTTAACAGAGAAGCTTCCACAATTTCTCAGAAAATTTGTACTATAAGAGTAGCCATTAGATCGACAAATTAAATTTGCGACGTGTGCTTTAATTTTACCTGCAATATCAGGTAATTTTCAATTGGCAGATCGTAATTTCTATACAAGTAGATCAATAGATCTGTTACAGAGATTTATATCCCCACATAATTCTTGATGAAGTTCGTCGAAATATTTATGGATCGTTAATGGTCCAGAAAACTGTATTTGGGTAGATTTTAACGGATCCACTTGACTCTTCAGCAAATAATTCTGTTAATATTTTTTCCACTGCTGTAAAGAAGAGGATAACTTCAACCGAAATCTTTTAAATTTTGTGAGTTGGGAGAAACTCCAAAAAGAAAATTTTGTCGCCTTTTGATAGATTTTGTGAAGAAATTGATAAGAAAACCACTGTTGAAGATTCTACTGATAGATACATTGTGTCGTTACCCTTTAAACCAGAGTTTCCTCTTTGGCAATATCGAGATCTAGTGCGTTAAAGCAATTAATGCGTATGTATGACGATGTGTTAATGGATTATTTGCATTTAGATCATATGCGAGTAGTAAAATCTTATAACGAACAACTAAATTTCGAGTTGTTTTTAATACCTTTAACAAAACTTCAAATGGAAATAGCCTAAATGATTGTCTTTTTATAGACGAATTCCTTTTAGATCATCGGATGGTAATATTGTGGACTACGAGCTGCAGACAATTACATTTGTCTTAAATTGTGCGGCTTATTTAGCTATCAGGACCTTATTGCAACTGGCGGATGACTGTGAGAAGAATATGTACATGGATGATGTTCCGACTGGCGCTCATGAAGTATCGGTTGCGGTGATAGCTAGGGACTAAATAGTTGCAGCCTTTTTATCGGCTGGGTTTGAATTACGAAAATGGACAGCCAATGAAATTTTTATAGATTATTTAGTAGATTCCAAAGTTTTGGCCTTTGAGGAATCTAGCTGTTCAAAAACATTCAGAATTTTTTGGAATGCTCAGCTTGATTCCTTCTTTTTCAAAGTTTTTTCTTTAGAGGCAGAAGCGAAATATACGAAAAGATATGTATTATCGCGTATAGCTAAATTTGTTGACCCGGTTGGTTGGCTGAGTCCTGTAATTGACGCATTCGGCTTTATAATATTGACTGGGATGATTCTCTTTCGTCCTCAATCGTAAACAATTTCTTAATCATTAAAATAAATTTCTGAATCTGAATCAGTGTTAAAATATTCAGCTACTATTAATTTCTTTATTATTATTGAAAGTGCTGCTTGTATTTGTTTATGCAACGTTGATGGCATATACATAGTACCAATAATTATAATTATTTAAATACATTTCTCGAGTTTCCTCCGTTACCTGTTTATAGGCTTTCCAGAGGATACTGCTTTTAAAATTTAACTCAAATTATATATCAATTGTTCATTAGCTCCTGTAATCTCAGACGATTTTTTTAATTCATTAAACAATTTTCGAACTGTATTGCCATCATTACAGGTGCCAAAATTATACTTCAGGTTATCAACTGTTAATCCCATCTCAGATCGAAATTTATCTTGAATTTGTTTTTTTATTCTTTCATTGTACAGTGTTTTCTTATCATTCTTAAATTGCCAAGTCTTTAAAGGCAATCGATACGCAATGTGTAACATGCACTCAAAGCATCTTAGCAAACAATATAAAGGTGAAATAATGGTCTTCGTTAGGAAAATAAGTAATGCTATGTTGGTTCATATCATTAGGTTTAGCTTGGCATATAAATCACTTTGACCCCAAATTTTGCCCAGTTCTCGCAAATTTTTCCCCTTTTATTATAAAATATGAACGTTAAACAATATTTTTTTTCCACTATAGGGACAAAAATTATGTTTTTAAAAGAAAATAATAATATTTTTTTTGCTTTCTCCCTCCACATTTCAAAACATGATTTACAAACATTTGATATCCTTTGGGTCAATATGACCCAACAAGCGATATTGCAAGTTTAATTACTCTACCATTTTTTCCTACTGAATATCATTGAACTAATTTCATATTCATCTAGAATCATCGATCAATAATTTGTTCAGTAAAATAATCCATAAAATCGTATTAATTGCATACTTTTTCATCCAAAATATTACTATTCTCGAATTGTGGGTGAGATTTTCAGAATCCCGTAATGGTAAGGTATCTCTTGATATTTGTTTTATGATATGACTACGCATTGACACTTGTAAACAAAAGATTTCATTCAAGTTGCAATTCGGTGATTCGCCGTTTTTTATATAAATAAAGTGTGAAGATTCTAGCACTTGCAAGAAATAATCAATGACAAACATAATTACTTTTTTGATGAAAGTGATGAAGACGAAATTTTTTGAAATAACACTGCTCAGCAGCCAAATCCGCCTTTGAATAAAACTATGTGGACTATATGGATTTTGATGCGCTAAACTCGAATACGTTTCCGGTTTTTTCCATCAGATCCAGATTTTTTTTTATGGGCGTGGCAATTTTTGCCCCTGAATTAGCCAGGTACGTAGACATATTTCACCCTAACTCGGGAACGCATATCGTTGAAGAGGTAATTGAATGCCTTTTCCGTCGATATACTTAAAATTTCTATGAGATAAGAAATGGCTGAGTTATGTCCCCTCAAAGTTCAAAATTTTCCTATTTTTTACGTATTTTTCATTTTTATTTCGTTTTTTTTCTACGTTATAGTAAAAGTCTGAAATGTTTTATTATTTTGCCAGATAGTTTATTTAGTTACCAATATTTTAAGACTAATTTTAAAACAAACTGATGAAAAATAAAGTTTCTATTAAGGATTTTCTGGAACGACAATATTTTCATTTTCATTGCTCACATACTATATTCGGCGAAAATTAAAAATATTTAAACTAAAATGACGAGCGACTTGAACTTTTGCGTTTTTTTTTCGGATGAATCTTCGCGAATGAGGAACCAACAATAGTCCGCCATCATATGTTCATCCCACCAGCCTTTGTAACGTCTCTCGATTTCTTCCATTTCCTGGTGAAATCTTTCACCTTGTTCATCACTTTCGGAGCCTAAGTTCGTAGGGAAAACAATCAAATGACTAAATAAAAAGTGTAATTTAGGTGTCATATTAGAACCTAAAAGTAAAAGAGAATAAATTTTTAAATGATGACGGCCTTTTTGATATACATGCTTTCACTCAATGTTTACCAATGGCATTGAATTTCCGCAGTAATGCATCGATCTTCTCAGCGTAATCAGGACTTCTGTAGTTTCCTAAGAAGTTGCGAACGATGTCTTGGAATGCTTCCCATGCCTCCAAATGAGCTTGACTTAAACTCTCATTAAACACTTGGTCACCGTACAGAGCCCGAATTTGAGGTCCATCAAATATACCAGCTTCAATTTTGCTCGCTGTGGCTCTCGGAAATTTTTGCCTAAGATAATTCATGGCTAGACTGTATTTTGGCAACTTTTGCACAATATTTGTAAATAGCCCAAGCTTAATATATAATGGAGGAAGTATTATCTTCTCCTGAGAAATGAGTGGGTCATTTTTGATGTTGTACTCTCCGTGCGTACGTCCACTTCTATCGGGCCAAACTTTTCGGGTGTAGTGATTTTGACGGTCACGGCTATCCCATAGACATAGAAAACAGGGAAATTTCGTATTGTCCCCTTGCAATCCAGATAGTATGTCAACTAATTTCAAATCAGAGCAAACTTTCCATTGATGTTGGTCATAAGATGGAGAAGTTCCTTCATTGCTTCATACGTTTCCTTTATATATTTTCCATATCCGATTGGAATAGATGGTTTCATATTCCCTTTATGAAGCAAGACTGCCTTCAAACTGACCTTGCCTCCATCCAGAAAAAGACGCCATTCCTTCGGGTCATAATTCTGTTGGAGAGCATAGAAAAGCCACTTATGTTGTTACAAAAACAAAAGTTTGCCGTTTTTGCGAAGAAAATTGCAAGTTGTTTGCTGCGATCACGGTAATATGTAACACGTGTCTCAGGAGAACAATATCCCCACTGTTGCAATCGCGATGCAAGTAATTCAGATTTCGACTTCGGCAAACACAAATCTCGGCACAAATCATTAAGCTCGGCTTGAGTAAGTAAATGGGGTTTCTTATTTGAAGGCATTTGTGATTCACTGCACTTATCTGACTTTTATTGTTCTTTTTCGAATTTCTGTGGGCCCCGCTACAATCAGCTGCGGTTTGGAGCACGATACTGAGTGCGGCACTGGCAGCGTCACCGAGCTAACAACTGGATAAACTGGGTCAATTCTATGTCCGATAGCCTTTTCCGTTAAACAAAAATAACAATCTGTTGTATGGTTAATCTGGTTTCTCCATTGCATTGGCTTTCCAAATGTGAAAACATTCTTGACCCTTACCAATTTTATTTAATATTGTTCGGCAGTTGTTACAAGCATTATTCGGTGTCCATGGTTTGTCGAGGGATGCAGGTGGAAAGCCGAAATACTTCGTATACGCTTCAGATAAATTTTTCGTATTAATTTTTCTCATCAAAGATTGTGATTTCTTTTTCACAAGATCACCACAAACATAACAAAATTCGTTGGGATCGATTGAACACATTTTATTTTTTGCACGTACTAAGCCAAACTGAGAAGTATTTACTGTGATAGATATGGAGCAATATGTCATATTTCGTCAATCAGGGCTATCTAGATTACGGATATTCAAATTTCCTTTTTTTAAGTACGTTAAAACTGGTGGACGTCGAATATACATAGTATGTGAGCAATAAAAATTAAAATATTGTCGTTCCAGAAAATCCTTAATAGAAACTTTATTTTTCATCCGTTTGTTTTCAAATTAGTCTTAAAATATTGGTAACTAAATAAACTATCTGGTAAAATAATAAAACATTCCAGACTTTTACTATAACGTAGAAAAAAAAACGAAATAAAAATGAAAAATTTTGAAAAAAACGTAAAAATAGGAAAATGTTTAACTTTGAGAGGACATAACTCAGCCATTTCTTATCTCATAGAAATTTTAAGTAAATCGACGGAAAAGGCATTCAATTACCTCTTCAACGATATGCGATTCGTTTCGATCGAATTTTACGGTTGGGCTCCACAAGGGTTTGATGGGGACCATACACCGAAAAACAAAAAAAAAACCGTTATCTAAAAACTGTACTTAAGAAAAAAAAATTACAGCGTTTTTCGTGTTCAGGAGGTCCGAATTAACATATCTAGGCATGTGGTGTTCTTGATATTTTTTCAAATTTAAAATTTGTAAAGCTGCGTAATTAAAATAAAATAAAGTTCTACCTCTTTTAGTTTACAAATTATTTACAGATTAACTAATACAATGGAGGATGTCCTATTCATGTGGCGAGGAGTGTATTAATCTATGGGCAAAAGTAAAGTTTGGAAAGAGCAGCTGGTTGGCAAAAAAATTAAATTTTATTGAATAAACCTGGACCTACCAAAAGAGCGACATCTATATTTACAGATATAAAGTCTTCATTCGATTTGTCTATATCGTAAAACATAAAAAATATTGCTATTCAAATAACACATCAAAAAGGTTTCGAATTATATTGAAATGATTAGAAAAACAATGATATGATAGAGCTTGATGCATACCTTGGATTACAAGTAATGGCAGGAGTTTATAAATCTCATGCGGAAAATTTTACTACCTTGTGGAATGAAAAAAAACGGAAGACCAATTTTTCGAGCAACAATCAAAGTGCCTATAGTTCGACAGCTCTGAAGATAGAGAAGAAAGAAGACGTCGTGACAAACTAGCACCGATAAGAAACGTTTGGGAGAAGTGGAATAATCAGTTCAAGGTTTTTTACAGTCCCCATGAAAATGTTGCTGTAGATGAACAATTGGTTTCATTTCGAGGTTGGTGCAGTTTCAGGCAATATGTAGATAGCATCAATGCCCTACAGATATTTTAGTTTTAATTTTTTTATCGTGGTAAATAAGATAAACAACAAAACAAAAAATGTTTTCCATATTAACATTTTATTGATGAGTCATATTGACCCAAAGGATCATAGCAAGGGCACATATCCAAGGGATAAGCACGTATTTGTATTAATATACGGATAGTTTCACATGGTGTCCAAATATGTGAGAATAAAGTTGAATATGTGTTCTACTTGGTACTTTGTTTAAAGCATGGTCTACTATTATCATACATTATTAAATATTAAAAATATCAACTGATAATTTTAATAAAACTATCAAATATGGATGATTTTTAAAATCATTGTATTTCAAAAGTTGGAATAGAAAACACCTAAACCTTTATATACATATTTTAGTATATATAACAGAAAATAAGATTATTGATGCATAAAAGTAGTTTTGTGATGTGCCTTGTTTTTCGGGTCCATTTAAGCTGACTATTTTTTTAAGGACATATTTTGGCTAATTTCTTCACAATTTTTAGTAGTATTGTAAATATTTGAATTTTAGGATTTTTTCATTGTTTCTGCTACAAAAACCAAATGAATTTTATATATATATTTTTTCCATCCCATATTTTATTACTTAAAAGTTATAAAAAATTATTAAAATGATTCGACTTTAAAGCCGTCTAACTTTTTAAACGTGTAACGTACATGAAAAACCAAACCACCTTTGAAATCGTGGGAGTCTCCCATATTCATTTTTTATCCCATATGCATTTTGCTGATATAATCCAAAATAAATAAAATTTTTTTGTACTAAACAGTTTACTGTGAGCAGGGGATAGACCCGCTCACTCTATTGGAAAATAAACTCTGGTAGCAATGGCAGGTTAAACCCGAGAATCATCGGCAGATGTTCTTCACTTGGCAGATCGTGACGAGTTGTATCATATATTTTTCGTTTCTTCCACTCTACGCATCAATCATATAAGGAAACGTTCAATTATAAATCTGAAATTATTTAAGTCAAATTATGTTCGGCTATTGTTACTCAAAAGCCCTTTTTTACCCAAAGGAATATATTAGTCTCTTTAAAACGAGCCCTATCATAAAAAAAATTCTTAGTACCTTTGAATCCGTTTTTAGACTATCAATATATAATGATTTGATTGAATGGTCGCTTAGTGAAAACTTCCTCATTATCGTACCACGAACAGCATTCCGTTATATTACCGTATGGCTATCTCGTTTTGCAAACCTTACTGCAGAATTCTTACTATTCACCGTGGTAATAAGGTGATGCTAATAGTCGAATTTTATGTTCCTCGATTAAGAATTATGATTCGAACAGTAATACATAACTGCAAACGTTGTATAACTGATCGACAACGTACTTGCAGTCAGATAATGGCTGCGCTTCCCTCTGAGCGTACTTCTATTGATAGACCGTTCATTAAGACAAGAGTGGATTTCGCTGGACCTTTCGATGTAAAGGATATTAATAATAAATCTTCGCAAATCACAAAAAGTTACGTGTGTATATTCGTCTGCTTTTCCACGAAAGCAATACATTTAAAAGCAGCGTCTGATTTATCAACTGACACTTTTCTGGCTGCATTCAATAAATTTATTTCAAGAAGAGATTGTGCCCATTCCATGTTTTCGGATAATGGTACTAATTTCCAGCGGTTGCCCCTCATATCGTCGGCCTTTGGGAAGTTGAAGTTAAAAGCTTTTAACTTCATTTTAGAAAGGAGGTTCAAAATTGTAGGTATACGTTCGAAGAACTATTTACAGTATTAGCTAGAATAGAGGCATGCTTGAATTCGCGCCCTTTATGTCCTATGCCCGATAACCTTAGTGAACTTGGCGCTAACACCAGGACACTTTTTACTATTCTGGCGCCGCCAGAGCCAACCATTTATAAAATTCCATCAGTATTGTTAATCGGTATCGAAAAGTGAAAGCGCTGATTCATCAATTTTATATAAGATGGAAGCATCTTCAAAGGGATGTGTAAATTAATGATTTTGTAGAAATAAAAAATGCACAACTACCTGCTACTTCGTGGAGGTTAGGAATAGTCACTGGTACTCATACAGGTACTGACGTTCACGTTCGTGTCGTGGATGTTAGAACGAAAAGTGGAACAACTGCGCGTCCAATAACTAAGCTTGTAGTTTTTTACAAATCATAATTGACAATCTCCTTTTACTAGCAATTTACCTTTACTAACCTTCTTTTTTTTTAGAAATCATGAGCACTCCAATCAACAACAATTTCTCCGATTTATTCGAAGACGGTTTTCTGGATTACGACGAAGCGATGGAAATAAATATTCCAATGGGTTGAAAAGTACATATAGCTTCGCCAGTTGTTGTCTCCGTTGTTCCGGTCATGACATTGTTGCCTACTGTAGCTGCCGCATCGATTGTGAAGGTAACCGCCGACGTATCGGAAACTAACCCCGTTGATAACCCAACCGGCAAGCAAGTGGAAGTGCCCAAGTTGAGTGATGTAGTTCGAGCTCATGACGCGAATTCCAACACGGTGAATACTTCAAGTCACGCCGTAGCAGATGTATAAATGTCCAATTTGGGTAAAAACCACCCGTTGAGATTTTGTTACAAATTTCGCAACGAGTTTGGAACGAGAGCTCCGGATGGTGGCAATACATGAGCTTTGCTTCCGCTGCTTGGCGACTACGCATGTGGATAACGAATGTGTGAGCAATATCAAATGGAAAATTTGTAAACAACCGCATCATTCTTTACTCCACCAACACAAAAAGGAGCGTCGAAACCTAAACAGCGTAAAAATCCATCTACTCTTATCATTCGGCAATTTATCGCACTTTCGCCCACCCTACGCTTAACAGTAAATTTCAATCGTATTGTATTGGATTTATGGTTTCAAAATAGTTATGTGTGCCCTGACTTAGTCAAAAGGCTCAAATTTCCCATTATGGATATTAATGGCGAAAATTATTGTTCAATGGAAATAGGATCAATTTATGATTCTATTCAACGCACTTCAATCACGGCCAAGGTTAAAAAAAATGCTAGACATCAAAACGCCGTCTTTGGACTCCTTTGCGGGGCTTCAGTTAGCCGACCCCGATTTCAACCACTAGGGGAATGTGGTAATGGTTTTGGGACCCAAGGTCGTCCCGTTAATCCTGAAGAGCCGAATCAACAGGAGTCCCTAATGGCTCATAACTCATAAAAATCAACAGGGGTAATTCCTGGCGCATTGTTTATAAAACTCAACAGCGATCCTTCCTGGCCCACTTATTTATAAAAAATAAATAATTTAAAATAAAATGAATTATATATGTATGTATATTAATATGTATTAAATTATTCAAACCACAGGAGTCCTTAATGACTCAATATAGTACATATATTCATCAGGAGTCCTTAATGACTTATTTATAATTATCTAGTTGCCACTTATTTTTGTAGCAAGATGGCCGGCAATGTTTAAGTACGTAGACGTCAAATCGCGGTTTCACTGTTTCTAAGCTTTTAATAAATTTTAAGTCATCCTTGTTGGAAGCCTTTGAGATTTTCAATGAGTGAACCGGTAACCGTACTTAAATGTTGTTGTGTCCTTTAATAAATTAAAGTATATACTTTTACTTTACTTCCTATTGGCATCATTACGCTTCGTGTAAAGCAATTACCACCAATTTCCAAAAAATCTTTACAAGGTAATTATAAAAAATATACTTAAAATAAAAAAGCTTATATTTATTGAATTATACTAAAATTCCTTGTGTTTATATTTCTTTATATAACATATAGTGAATAAGTAGAAGTTGAAATGAATAAACTGAAGTAACTTGCGTATTTTATACTACAAATGCACAGCACAGCTATCTTATGACGGGTAAACCAATATTTCAAATAAAATATTTTTTCAATTACGTTCTTCTAATTTCTTCGATCTTATTGACTTTTATTTTTTAATTCTTTCTGAGCAAAAGATCCACTGTACTTTTTTTACATTAAAAAAAAAGTACAGTGGATTTTTTTTTTCAATTATATTGTGAAAATAATTCTCTCTCTTTTATAATTCCGATTTCCATTTTATATCAGTACTTTTGATAAAAGTTTGGTTTGAAAATTGATAAAATACACACAAAATTAAGAGCAGAAAATATTTAAATTGTTTACAATTCACGTCAGAAGGTTTGTTAGGGGTTAATAGAATACACTCTTACTTAAATTTTATTAGATGACTTTTATGACTTTTACAAATAAAATGTCTTAAAGATAACACATAATATATATGTTACTTAAGTATTTTGCAGTGGAAAATTTTACATGTTAGATGTAAAAACATATCGTCTGTGGCAGGCTTAAGGTATTCTTGAACACAACACAGGAATCATATTTTACTTATAGAATTAATAATCACTTCTATTTTGATAGTGATTCCGGTTTTTTACTATTTATCCCTTTAAACAACTACGATTTATTTTCTATATAATTTGACTCCCCCGCACTCTGCAGTGCGAACTCTATTTTCATGAGGATATACATATTAAAAATAGGACAAAATATTACCTTATCATTTTTATTACAAGGTGTGAACCACATCTTCATAAAAACTTCCGTTACAAGCTTTTGAATGCCTTCTTCGTCATTTACCCGTCGTATCATTTTAACGCAAATTTCTGGAATTTTTTTAAAATCCGGATATTCTATACATATATCGCGCAGTATTTTAATTACACGTTTTCGCACAGATACGCCTGTATCCTGTAATAAAATGAAGCATGTATAAAATTTGTCCGGTTATATAATTATTTAAACCATACCAGTATTCGTGTGGATAACATATCATAATACTGATCTATCAATTCTTCGTTACTCAGTACAAATTTTCCAACTAAGTCTACAGCAGCTTCCCGCACGGATATTGCAGCATCTAAGAACTTCTGGTTGACACCCATTTGCATATCCTTCCGTTTTAGTACAAAAGGATCCACTTCTACTATATTAGCTAAACACTTCATTGCACGTGTTCTTACTGCTATTGATGGCTCACTGTTTATATTAGATATAAATAAAAAAATTTATTTGTTTTATATTATAAGCTTACTTAACGACCAATATTATTTTTTTAAGATAACCATCAAACGATTGACTAAAAGGGCGTTTCGTTGCCAAATATTGAGCGATGAGATGAGCGTTAGTGTAGTCTATATAAGTTTTAATATGTTGTGATGTGTGATTATTATCAGCTAATGTAGAGAACGGTTTAATATTATTTATTAAGTAACTTTTACGTTCCTCCAGCACATTAAATATTTTCAAATTCAACTCTTGATCTATAACTCCAGCATCACGATTATGTGCGTTCTCACTGATGCTATCGTCTTCACTCCCGTTGCAACTTTCACACTCTGATGAACCTGATGAGCCACCTGTAAAGATGTGCATTTTCCAATAATTTATTTTCTATCTTACTTCATTCGAAAAATCTACGAAAAAAGCATTAATTTTGTGTATATATATATACATGTATATACATATATATATATATATATATATATATACATACATATATATATATATATATATATATATATATACATATATATATATATATATATATATATATATATATATATATACATATATATATATGTATATATATATATATATATATATATATATATGTATATATATATATATATATATATATATATATACATATATATACATATATATATATATATATATATATATATATATATATGTGTATATATATATATATATATATATATATATATATATATACATATATATACATATATATATATATATATATATATATATACATATATATACATATATATATATATATATATATATATATATGTATATATATATATATATATATATATATATATATATACATATATATATATATATCATAACACACAAGTGTTAACATCAGGTTGATACAGTTCTCGGATTGTTTTTCACAATAAAATTTGTGTAAATAGAAAACTGTTATCACATTCAACTAAGCCACCTAAACAGTGGTGATAAACACAATATACACATGAGCACTGAAGATTAAAGTGTAGCGACTTTCGAAAACAGCTGTTCTGCTCTGCTGTGTAAGTTGAATAAAACTGATGTTGACTTCCCTTGTGCCTAGGAATATTTATCATCATGTCTTTCTGAGATTTTAACTAAGTTAGAACAATTAGCCTATAAAAATATTAATATAGCAAAATAAAAATGTTCAAAAAAATAAAATCACAAAAAACCTATATTGCTAAAACAGAAAAAAGAGCCAGTGGATTTAAACCTAGTAAAGAAAGATTAACGATTTTACTATGCAGCAACGCTTCAGGAGATAAAATGTTAAAACCATTAGTCGTAAATAAGTTTTTAAAACCACGGGCCCTTAAAGGAAAAGACTTAAAACATTTGCCAGTTCACTGGATGGCAAACACTAAAGCTTGGGTAACCTCTGCATTATTTAGTGAATGGTTTTACAAATGTTTTGTACCAGATGTTGAATCCTATATGAAGGAAAAAAGTCTTGAATTCAAAATTTTACTTGTTATAGATAATGCTCCTGGACACCCACATTTGGAACATTCAAACATTAAGATTGAATTTTTGCCACCAAATAACGAGTGATTTTTTTGCTATTATCTTTTTGGCAACACTAGTTTTGACAGCTCGCGCACGTTTTGTATCTTGTGTCACTGTCAAACATCTTCAGTTTGGTCTATAATTTAATCATGAATCGTCTTACAAACGAACAACGCTTGCAAATTATTGAATTTTATTACCAAAATGCGTGCTCTGTTAAGAAAGTTCATCGCGCGCTTCTTCCATTTTATGGTCAGTTTAATCGACCTACTGAGGCTTCTATTCGGGCTATTGTAAAAAAATTTCGCACCAAATTTACATTGTTGGACATTAAACCACCAACACGCTTACGTAGAGTGCGAACTGAAGAAAATATCGCAGCCGTATCGGCAAGTGTTGGCGATGACCGTGAATTATCGATTCGGCGCCGTTCGCAGCAATTGGGCCTCTGTTACTCCACTACGTGGAAAATTTTGCGGAAGGATTTGGGTGTGAAGCCTTATAAGATACAGCTGGTGCAAGAATTGAAGATGGAAGAGCTTGACTTGCATGACATGTGGTTTCAACAAGACGGTGCCACATGCCACACAGCACGCGAAACAATGGACCAATTGAGAGGCGAGTTCGGTGAACAGTTTATTTCACGCTTGGGACCAGTCAATTGGCCGCCCATATCGTGCGATTTAACGCCTCTAGACTATTTTTTGTGGGGCTATGTTAAGGCTAATGTCTATAGCGACAAGCCCGCTTCGATTGACGCACTGGAAGCCAACATTGCCAACATTATTCGTGAGATACCGGCCGAAATGTTGGAAAGAGTATGCCAAAATTGGACTAAGCGGATGGACCATTTGAGGCGCAGCCGCGGCCAACATTTGCATGAAATAATCTTCAAACATTAAATTATATCGACCCAACTATCAATCCAAATAAATATTTCATGCATTTTTCTGAATTTTGTGTGTTTTCTTTTTTTTAATTTCCGATAGTTCTTATAAAATCACCCATTACAACCAGTATTCTTCAACCACTAGATCAAGGAATAATCTCCACTTTTAAGAAATATTATATAAAAAGCACATACCAATTTATTTTAAATAAAATTGAAAATGAAGAATTAACATTGACCGAGGCGTGGAAAAAATTTAATATTTTCGACTGCATATGTTTGGTTGCATCTGCAGTATCCAGTATACGACCAAAAACATTAAATGGGTGCTGGAAAGCTGTATGGCCAGGTTGTGTTCGGAGTAATACTGCTGATGAAATATCTGTATTATCTGAAGAAATTTTAATGCTGGCTCGACAAATTGAAAGCGATGGATTTGATTCTTTGAACCATAATGATATAGAAGAGCTTCTCGTAGATGTTCCATTATCTGATGACGACATTGTTAGTCTAACTGCTGATAATATGGAAGACAATAATTGCGAAAGTGATTGTGAAGAACTTGTAGAGTCCCTTACTTTAAAAAAGATTGATAACATTCTTAAAACAGTTAAAGACTTACAGAGCGAAATTCTTAATGTAGATCCCAATACGGAACGGGCACTAAAAATTCAGCATGGGCTTAACAACACATTTTCGGCATATCGAGAATTACAAAAAGAGTTAAAAAAATCGACATCACAAAAACTTATGAAAATTTTTTTCAACAAGTACCTAAGGAGAAAGAACTGACTGAAAACTTTGATGTTCTTTGCAGCCAAAGTGAGAACATTTGTAGTGATAAAAATAGTAATCTACCCATAGATGTGTATGTTTCCTCTAGTGATGAAACCGATATAGAGCCAATTCAGAAACTCGGCACACGCCATATTAGTGATTCTGATTATGAGATATAATTTATTTCTTCAATTATTTACATTTTTTCTTTGTTAAGTACATACGTAGTGATTTGATGTTTATTTGTTTTTTTTTAATAAATGAATTACTTTTTTGTTGACTTTTTTTATGCGATTTTGTTTGAGTTTTAATGCTTTACTTTGAATTTATGCGTTTTTTCAAAATTCAGGGACGAATCATTAATTTTAGTATGGACCTAGTATATCGTTTTAAGCGAATTCGATTTATGCGATTTTCTCTGGAACGGATGAATCGCATATACTATATATATATATATATATATATATATATACATATATATATATATATATATATATATATATATATATATATAAGTTGCATTGTGTTAGTAATTGATGTTCTCCGAAATGCCTGAACCGATTTTGTTTCTGCGAAGTTTATATGAAAGGTAACGTCTATACCAAGGTTTTTATGTATAAACGGTTTGTATGTACGCGAATAAGAAATCTGTTGAAGCTTTGGGAAGATCAATGAAAGATCTCCGAGATAACTTGAGTTGTTTGGTGGTGCGTTGATTTTATTGTCAGGCGATCTTAGGCAAACATTGCGGTTCATTCTTAGATCGACAGTTGCCGATGAAATTAACGCTTGCTTAAAGTCTTTATATTTATAAAAATTGGGAATGGTGCAATGCCTGTTGATGACACTAGATTTATAACATTGTCAAATGATTTTTGCCGTTTCGTACAGTCAAAAAAGGAATTGATTGAATGTGTTTTACTAACATAGCAAAACAATATATATGCCATGCATGGTTTTGTGCCAGAGCGATTTTAACGGCAAAGAACAAAAATTTTACTGAATTAAACATGGCTATACAATCAAAGATTCCTGGCGAAGTGGTGTTGTGCACGTCTGTCTATACTGTTGCCAATAAAGAAGATGTTGTGAATTATCCAACAGATATTTTTAATTATTGCCTCCGCATAATCTCCAATTGAAAGTTGAAGCCCCATATTATAATGCTTTGCAATATCAATCAACCCCGTTTGTGTAATGGTACAAGACTTGCTATTAAAAAGTTGATGGCTTATATAATTGAAGCTACTATTTTAACTGGAAAATTCAAAGGCGACGATGTATTCATTCCACGCATCCCAATGATTCCTTCTGATATACCATTTGAATTTAAACGACTTCAGTTTCCTGTTCGCCTTGCGTTTGCGATTTGTGAAGTGAATTTAGAGTATCCAGTTTTCTCACATGGACAGTTGTATGTAACCTGTTCGCGCGTTGGAAAAACATCGGTTTTATATATTTACACCGAAAATGGAAAAACAACAAATGTTGTTCCCCACAGAGCATTACAATAAAAGCAGTTTATCACTGATTTAAATGAATTCGAATTAAATTTTGTATTTTCTTTTTTGCACTACGAAGTGTGCAGGGGGTTCGCTAGTATATATATATATATATATATATATATATATATACAATATATATATATATATATATATATATATACTATATATATATATATATATATATATATATACTATATATATATATATATATATATACTATATATCTACTATATATCTACTATATATATACTATATATATATATATATATATATATATATATATATATGTATGTATATATATACTATATATACTATATATATATATATATATATATATATATATATATGTATATATATATATATATATATATATATATATATGTATATATATATACATATATATATATATATACATATATATATATATATATATAATATATATATATATATATATATATATATATATATAACTATAAATATATATATATATATATATATATATATATATATATATATAACTATAAATATATATATATATATATATATATATATGTATATATATATATATATAAATATATAACTACCCTACTAGCATTTGGAAGATTGTTTTATAAAAAATCACCAAACTGAGTCTTCCTCGAGTACTTTGGACGATTAAAAACTGATTAATCACTTGCGCGCTTGGAAAAAGACTCGAAAATGATTCGATCTAATGCTTAAAAAGTAATTTATTGGAAATACAATAAGAAAACATACAATCGAAATGCAATCGCAAATGGATCATAAACCTGTTTAAAATATGACTGTTTGTAAGTTATTTATGAATAATATTTTTCTTATCTAGCTAGCTTTGAAGGAAGCGTAAAATATTATAATATTGTAAATTTTAGTTTATTAATATCAGTGATTTCGAGGTGTAAAAATTAAATATAAAATCATAATTTTAAAAGCTTTTATTATTTTAAATAAATATATTATATTACAATTAAAACTTGATAAAAGTAGATACATACATATATAAAAATAAATACAATTTTATGAAAAGTGTTTTTCAAATTAAAAAAATTTTTATAATGTCAGCCAAGCCAAGTGCGGAAAAGATTTATTTAAATTAATTATTAGAGGTAGGTAAACGTCCAACAAGGAAAGTATCCCGAGAATAAAATTTATATGGATACGAATATTTTTCTTCATCAAACCTATTTTTTGGAATAACTAATAATAATATAATTAATATTCAGGGTCACTTTTAAACCCTTAAAATTGAAATTGAGTAACTAAGAAAAATACGTGTCCATTTAATTTGTATTCTCTACAATATATCTAAGTTTTATTAAGATTTGACAGTTAGTATCGGGATACTAAAAATTAATTAATATCTTTCATCTTAGCTATTTCCTATCACAAATTCAAAGGCACAGAGACAGAAGGACCGGCTAACTAAAAGAAAACATCCACAATAAGTTTCATTTATAAAATATTGTCATACATTTTTGAAAATTGTGAATTATTTTTTATATTTTAAAATGGATTAATTATATTATTGTAAGTGTGATTCATAATTCTTTGGAAAGTTCGTACAGTGTGTAATAACAACACAATAGTGTCGGGAAAAGTTTACACACCCGGTATGCATATTTTACAGTTACATATTTTATTAACTCATTTTAATTTTTATATTTATTGTTTTTGACAAAAATAATCTATATACTCACTATATATTTTTATACTTGTGTTTTTCAAACAAAGGAATTGCAAATACAAAACAAAATATACAAAATTTCCGATTAAATATGAATACCACTGTTATATTATTTTATAAATTTAATTCCTGTTTTTACTGTAATGTTTTTTACTAAACATGTTTATATTATTATTTTTTATATAATAATAATTTAGTTTATATATAATATCATTATTATATAATATCATAATAATTTCATTTTAATAAACTGAAGTAATTCATAATATAAATAGAAAAATATCTCTTTCTGTAATCTGACTGAAAAAAGAGTCAGATATATATATATATATATATATATATATATATATACCAAACCCATATATAAGTTTCATAGCCTGCTACACTTATTATAATGTGATTTTTTGAAATTGTTTGTGAATTTTTATAGTTAATTTATTTAACATAATTCTCAGATGGTTTTTGGAAGTCTTTTAATAAGTTGAGAAGTTTGAAACTTTGCAAAACTGTGGTTGAAGTCTACTGACGATTTGGTAAGAAGCGCCAATGAAATGCATATAGACATTGCTTAACCACCCAACAAATAAATTTCATATTATAATAGTACAAGGACAATATGTCAAAAAATTAGTTTATTAACAATTCAATTGAGATTTTATTTTTCATTTTGCCTTATAAATACTTTCATTGTTATCCAAGGGATTTCTAATTGTATAAAGGTATAGAAAAATAAAATAGAGTCATATCGAATAAAAGTTGTTTGTTGGGTTTGGTTTGTATAAGTTTCATAGCCTGCTACACTTATTATAATGTGATTTTTTGAAATCGTTTGTGAATTTTTATAGTTAATTTATTTAACATAATTCTCAGATGGTTTTTGGAAGTCTTTTAATAAGTTGAGAAGTTTGAAACTTTGCAAAACTGTGGTTGAAGTCTACTGACGATTTGGTAAGAAGCGCCAATGAAATGCATATATAGACATTGCTTAACCAACAAATAAATTTCATATTAGTGCAATGACAATATGTCAAAAAATTAGTTTATTAACAATTCAATTGAGATTTTATTTTTCATTTTGCCTTATAAATACTTTCATTGTTATCCAAGGGATTTCTAATTGTATAAAGGTATAGAAAAATAAAATAGAGTCATATCGAATAAAAGTTGTTTGTTGGGTTTGGTTTGTATAAGTTTCATAGCCTGCTACACTTATTATAATGTGATTTTTTGAAATCGTTTGTGAATTTTTATAGTTAATTTATTTAACATAATTCTCAGATGGTTTTTGGAAGTCTTTTAATAAGTTGAGAAGTTTGAAACTTTGCAAAACTGTGGTTGAAGTCTACTGACGATTTGGTAAGAAGCGCCAATGAAATGCATATATAGACATTGCTTAACCACCCAACAAATAAATTTCATATTATAATAGTGCAATGACAATATGTCAAAATATTAGTTTATTAACAATTCAATTGAGATTTTATTTTTCATTTTGCCTTATAAATACTTTCATTGTTATCCAAGGGATTTCTAATTGTATAAAGGTATAGAAAAATAAAATAGAGTCATATCGAATAAAAGTTGTTTGTTGGGTTTGGTTTGTATAAGTTTCATAGCCTGCTACACTTATTATAATGTGATTTTTTGAAATCGTTTGTGAATTTTTATAGTTAATTTATTTAACATAATTCTCAGATGGTTTTTGGAAGTCTTTTAATAAGTTGAGAAGTTTGAAACTTTGCAAAACTGTGGTTGAAGTCTACTGACGATTTGGTAAGAAGCGCCAATGAAATGCATATAGACATTGCTTAACCACCCAACAAATAAATTTCATATTATAGTAGTACAAGGACAATATGTCAAAAAATTAGTTTATTAACAATTCAATTGAGATTTTATTTTTCATTTTGCCTTATAAATACTTTCATTGTTATCCAAGGGATTTCTAATTGTATAAAGGTATAGAAAAATAAAATAGAGTCATATCGAATAAAAGTTGTTTGTTGGGTTTGGTTTGTATAAGTTTTATAGCCTGCTACACTTATTATAATGTGATTTTTTGAAATCGTTTGTGAATTTTTATAGTTAATTTATTTAACATAATTCTCAGATGGTTTTTGGAAGTCTTTTAATAAGTTGAGAAGTTTGAAACTTTGCAAAACTGTGGTTGAAGTCTACTGACGATTTGGTAAGAAGCGCCAATGAAATGCATATATAGACATTGCTTAACCAACAAATAAATTTCATATTAGTGCAATGACAATATGTCAAAAAATTAGTTAATTAACAATTCAATTGAGATCTTATTTTTCATTTTGCCTTATAAATACCTTCATTGTTATCCAAGGGATTTCTAATCGTATAAAGGTATAGAAAAATGAAATAGAGTCATATCGAATAAAAGTTGTTTGTTGGGTTTGGTTTGTATAAGTTTCATAGCCTGCTACACTTATTATAATGTGATTTTTTTAAATCGTTTGTGAATTTTTATAGTTAATTTATTTAACATAATTCTCAGATGGTTTTTGGAAGTCTTTTAATAAGTTGAGAAGTTTGAAACTTTGCAAAACTGTGGTTGAAGTCTACTGACGATTTGGTAAGAAGCGCCAATGAAATGCATATATAGACATTGCTTAACCAACAAATAAATTTCATATTAGTGCAATGACAATATGTCAAAAAATTAGTTAATTAACAATTCAATTGAGATTTTATTTTTCATTTTGCCTTATAAATACTTTCATTGTTATCCAAGGGATTTCTAATTGTATAAAGGTATAGAAAAATAAAATAGAGTCATATCGAATAAAAGTTGTTTGTTGGGTTTGGTTTGTATAAGTTTCATAGCCTGCTACACTTATTATAATGTGATTTTTTGAAATCGTTTGTGAATTTTTATAGTTAATTTATTTAACATAATTCTCAGATGGTTTTTGGAAGTCTTTTAATAAGTTGAGAAGTTTGAAACTTTGCAAAACTGTGGTTGAAGTCTACTGACGATTTGGTAAGAAGCGCCAATGAAATGCATATATAGACATTGCTTAACCAACAAATAAATTTCATATTAGTGCAATGACAATATGTCAAAAAATTAGTTAATTAACAATTCAATTGAGATCTTATTTTTCATTTTGCCTTATAAATACCTTCATTGTTATCCAAGGGATTTCTAATCGTATAAAGGTATAGAAAAATAAAATAGAGTCATATCGAATAAAAGTTGTTTGTTGGGTTTGGTTTGTATAAGTTTCATAGCCTGCTACACTTATTATAATGTGATTTTTTTAAATCGTTTGTGAATTTTTATAGTTAATTTATTTAACATAATTCTCAGATGGTTTTTGGAAGTCTTTTAATAAGTTGAGAAGTTTGAAACTTTGCAAAACTGTGGTTGAAGTCTACTGACGATTTGGTAAGAAGCGCCAATGAAATGCATATATAGACATTGCTTAACCAACAAATAAATTTCATATTAGTGCAATGACAATATGTCAAAAAATTAGTTAATTAACAATTCAATTGAGATTTTATTTTTCATTTTGCCTTATAAATACTTTCATTGTTATCCAAGGGATTTCTAATTGTATAAAGGTATAGAAAAATAAAATAGAGTCATATCGAATAAAAGTTGTTTGTTGGGTTTGGTTTGTATAAGTTTCATAGCCTGCTACACTTATTATAATGTGATTTTTTGAAATCGTTTGTGAATTTTTATAGTTAATTTATTTAACATAATTCTCAGATGGTTTTTGGAAGTCTTTTAATAAGTTGAGAAGTTTGAAACTTTGCAAAACTGTGGTTGAAGTCTACTGACGATTTGGTAAGAAGCGCCAATGAAATGCATATATAGACATTGCTTAACCAACAAATAAATTTCATATTAGTGCAATGACAATATGTCAAAAAATTAGTTAATTAACAATTCAATTGAGATTTTATTTTTCATTTTGCCTTATAAATACTTTCATTGTTATCCAAGGGATTTCTAATTGTATAAAGGTATAGAAAAATAAAATAGAGTCATATCGAATAAAAGTTGTTTGTTGGGTTTGGTTTGTATAAGTTTCATAGCCTGCTACACTTATTATAATGTGATTTTTTGAAATCGTTTGTGAATTTTTATAGTTAATTTATTTAACATAATTCTCAGATGGTTTTTGGAAGTCTTTTAATAAGTTGAGAAGTTTGAAACTTTGCAAAACTGTGGTTGAAGTCTACTGACGATTTGGTAAG
Source organism: Linnaemya vulpina (assembly GCA_963675445.1). NCBI lineage: Eukaryota > Metazoa > Arthropoda > Insecta > Diptera > Tachinidae > Linnaemya > Linnaemya vulpina. The sequence goes on along the minus strand of OY776276.1, from coordinate 76,176,510 downwards.
AAGCGCCAATGAAATGCATATATAGACATTGCTTAACCAACAAATAAATTTCATATTAGTGCAATGACAATATGTCAAAAAATTAGTTAATTAACAATTCAATTGAGATTTTATTTTTCATTTTGCCTTATAAATACTTTCATTGTTATCCAAGGGATTTCTAATTGTATAAAGGTATAGAAAAATAAAATAGAGTCATATCGAATAAAAGTTGTTTGTTGGGTTTGGTTTGTATAAGTTTCATAGCCTGCTACACTTATTATAATGTGATTTTTTGAAATCGTTTGTGAATTTTTATAGTTAATTTATTTAACATAATTCTCAGATGGTTTTTGGAAGTCTTTTAATAAGTTGAGAAGTTTGAAACTTTGCAAAACTGTGGTTGAAGTCTACTGACGATTTGGTAAGAAGCGCCAATGAAATGCATATATAGACATTGCTTAACCAACAAATAAATTTCATATTAGTGCAATGACAATATGTCAAAAAATTAGTTAATTAACAATTCAATTGAGATTTTATTTTTCATTTTGCCTTATAAATACTTTCATTGTTATCCAAGGGATTTCTAATTGTATAAAGGTATAGAAAAATAAAATAGAGTCATATCGAATAAAAGTTGTTTGTTGGGTTTGGTTTGTATAAGTTTCATAGCCTGCTACACTTATTATAATGTGATTTTTTGAAATCGTTTGTGAATTTTTATAGTTAATTTATTTAACATAATTCTCAGATGGTTTTTGGAAGTCTTTTAATAAGTTGAGAAGTTTGAAACTTTGCAAAACTGTGGTTGAAGTCTACTGACGATTTGGTAAGAAGCGCCAATGAAATGCATATAGACATTGCTTAACCACCCAACAAATAAATTTCATATTATAGTAGTACAAGGACAATATGTCAAAAAATTAGTTTATTAACAATTCAATTGAGATTTTATTTTTCATTTTGCCTTATAAATACTTTCATTGTTATCCAAGGGATTTCTAATTGTATAAAGGTATAGAAAAATAAAATAGAGTCATATCGAATAAAAGTTGTTTGTTGGGTTTGGTTTGTATAAGTTTCATAGCCTGCTACACTTATTATAATGTGATTTTTTGAAATCGTTTGTGAATTTTTATAGTTAATTTATTTAACATAATTCTCAGATGGTTTTTGGAAGTCTTTTAATAAGTTGAGAAGTTTGAAACTTTGCAAAACTGTGGTTGAAGTCTACTGACGATTTGGTAAGAAGCGCCAATGAAATGCATATATAGACATTGCTTAACCAACAAATAAATTTCATATTAGTGCAATGACAATATGTCAAAAAATTAGTTTATTAACAATTCAATTGAGATTTTATTTTTCATTTTGCCTTATAAATACTTTCATTGTTATCCAAGGGATTTCTAATTGTATAAAGGTATAGAAAAATAAAATAGAGTCATATCGAATAAAAGTTGTTTGTTGGGTTTGGTTTGTATAAGTTTCATAGCCTGCTACACTTATTATAATGTGATTTTTTGAAATCGTTTGTGAATTTTTATAGTTAATTTATTTAACATAATTCTCAGATGGTTTTTGGAAGTCTTTTAATAAGTTGAGAAGTTTGAAACTTTGCAAAACTGTGGTTGAAGTCTACTGACGATTTGGTAAGAAGCGCCAATGAAATGCATATATAGACATTGCTTAACCACCCAACAAATAAATTTCATATTATAATAGTGCAATGACAATATGTCAAAATATTAGTTTATTAACAATTCAAATGAGATTTTATTTTTCATTTTGCCTTATAAATACTTTCATTGTTATCCAAGGGATTTCTAATTGTATAAAGGTATAGGAAAATGAAATAGAGTCGTATCGAATAAAAGTTGTTTGTTGGGTTTGGTTTGTATAAGTTTCATAGCCTGCTACACTTATTATAATGTGATTTTTTGAAATTGTTTGTGAATTTTTATAGTTAATTTATTTAACATAATTCTCAGATGGTTTTTGGAAGTCTTTTAATAAGTTGAGAAGTTTGAAACTTTGCAAAACTGTGGTTGAAGTCTACTGACGATTTGGTAAGAAGCGCCAATGAAATGCATATAGACATTGCTTAACCACCCAACAAATAAATTTCATATTATAATAGTACAATGACAATATGTCAAAAAATTAGTTAATTAACAATTCAGTTGAGATTTTATTTTTCATTTTGCCTTATAAATACTTTCATTGTTATCCAAGGGATTTCTAATTGTATAAAGGTATAGAAAAATAAAATAGAGTCATATCGAATAAAAGTTGTTTGTTGGGTTTGGTTTGTATAAGTTTCATAGCCTGCTACACTTATTATAATGTGATTTTTTGAAATCGTTTGTGAATTTTTATAGTTAATTTATTTAACATAATTCTCAGATGGTTTTTGGAAGTCTTTTAATAAGTTGAGAAGTTTGAAACTTTGCAAAACTGTGGTTGAAGTCTACTGACGATTTGGTAAGAAGCGCCAATGAAATGCATATATAGACATTGCTTAACCAACAAATAAATTTCATATTAGTGCAATGACAATATGTCAAAAAATTAGTTAATTAACAATTCAATTGAGATTTTATTTTTCATTTTGCCTTATAAATACTTTCATTGTTATCCAAGGGATTTCTAATTGTATAAAGGTATAGAAAAATAAAATAGAGTCATATCGAATAAAAGTTGTTTGTTGGGTTTGGTTTGTATAAGTTTCATAGCCTGCTACACTTATTATAATGTGATTTTTTGAAATCGTTTGTGAATTTTTATAGTTAATTTATTTAACATAATTCTCAGATGGTTTTTGGAAGTCTTTTAATAAGTTGAGAAGTTTGAAACTTTGCAAAACTGTGGTTGAAGTCTACTGACGATTTGGTAAGAAGCGCCAATGAAATGCATATATAGACATTGCTTAACCAACAAATAAATTTCATATTAGTGCAATGACAATATGTCAAAAAATTAGTTAATTAACAATTCAATTGAGATTTTATTTTTCATTTTGCCTTATAAATACTTTCATTGTTATCCAAGGGATTTCTAATTGTATAAAGGTATAGAAAAATAAAATAGAGTCATATCGAATAAAAGTTGTTTGTTGGGTTTGGTTTGTATAAGTTTCATAGCCTGCTACACTTATTATAATGTGATTTTTTGAAATCGTTTGTGAATTTTTATAGTTAATTTATTTAACATAATTCTCAGATGGTTTTTGGAAGTCTTTTAATAAGTTGAGAAGTTTGAAACTTTGCAAAACTGTGGTTGAAGTCTACTGACGATTTGGTAAGAAGCGCCAATGAAATGCATATAGACATTGCTTAACCACCCAACAAATAAATTTCATATTATAGTAGTACAAGGACAATATGTCAAAAAATTAGTTTATTAACAATTCAATTGAGATTTTATTTTTCATTTTGCCTTATAAATACTTTCATTGTTATCCAAGGGATTTCTAATTGTATAAAGGTATAGAAAAATAAAATAGAGTCATATCGAATAAAAGTTGTTTGTTGGGTTTGGTTTGTATAAGTTTCATAGCCTGCTACACTTATTATAATGTGATTTTTTGAAATCGTTTGTGAATTTTTATAGTTAATTTATTTAACATAATTCTCAGATGGTTTTTGGAAGTCTTTTAATAAGT
>OY776276.1:76155364-76167864 GCA_963675445.1 Linnaemya vulpina | reverse complement strand
CTGTTAATAAATTAACTATTTGACATACTGTCATTGTACTATTATAATATGAAATGACAGTATGTCAAATTTATTAACAGTTAAATTGGGATATTATTTTTCAGTTTGCCTTACAAATACTTTAGTTGTTATCCAAAGGATGTCTAATTGTAAAAAGATGTAGAAAAATAAAATAGAGTCATTTCGAATAAAAGTTGTTTGTTTCTCCAATTGCGGCTGATATTGTAATGGAAAAATTGCTAGATGATCGCGTTGAAAAATTAGTGGTTAAACCAAAAGTTTTCACAAAATATGTTGATGATTTATTCTGTGTTATTTTATAAACATTTAATAGTTTTCATCCAGATATTAAGTTTACAATTGAAAAAGAAAGTAATTCAAAATAACCATATTTAGATACAGTAGTAATTAAAAGAAATAATTGCTTGTTAATAGATTGATATAAGAAACCAACTTCTTCAGGTAAAATAATTAACTATTTTTCGAAACATCCTAGGAGAATGATTATAAATGCAGCTAAAAATTTTATAGAGACAATATTATCAGTAAGTGATATTGCGTTTCATAGTACATATATAAGAATGATTAGAAATATATTAGTTAATGATAGTTTCCCTACTTACTTAATTTGCAAATTAATAAGATAATATAGATATACCATAAGGTTTGCAGATGTTTCTTCTGAAACAAAAATCTATAAATCTTTAACATATGTACCAAAAATGTTAGAAAGATTAGAAAATCTAAAATCTATGATAGTAAGAAATATAGAATGGCACCTAGAATGTATGAAACTGTAGGTAAATTATTTAGCAAAACAAAAGATTAAATACAACTTTTAGAAAGATCATATATAGTTTATCAAATTCCTTGTAGTGGTAATAGTAGTGAAAATTGCGATAAAATATATGTAGGTACAACTAAAAATAAATTTGAAACCAAATTAGCTGGTCATAGAACAGATCAAATATATAGAAACAATATTTCTTCACAAAAAACAGCATTAGTATCTCACTCTGTAAATTTTAATGATTTTCCATATTTTAATAATGTCTCAATTTTAAATACAGAGAATTATTATAAACGTAGATACATGTTAGAGATGCTACATATTATTAATGCTCCAATAAATAAGAGAATTAATTTTAAGGCAGATACAGCTAATGTTGCTCATACATATAGATATTTATTAAATAAAAACGGAAATTAAATTAAATGATATAATTATATTTTTGTTTGCTTACATATACATTTGTAATATTGTTCATTTTTTCGTTTTGACAAAAAATATTTTGTTTGTATTTGTGAATTGAAAAAATTTTGTTTCAAATAATTTTTGTTTGTATATGTTATGTTGAAAAAAAGAAAAACATTTAATATTAAAGTACATATCCCTGAAGAAGCTACATAAAGAAGTAGCGAAATATTGGAATAAAGACATAATAATATATATATACATATATATATATATATATATATATATATAATATAATATATATATGTATATATATATATATATATATATATATATATATATATAATATATATATATATATATATATATATATATATATATTGGGTGATTTTATAAGAACTATCGGAAATTAAAAAAAAAAGAAAACACAAAATTCAGAAAAATGCATGAAATATTTATTTGGATTGATAGTTGGGTCGATATAATTTAATGTTTGAAGATTATTTCATGCAAATGTTGGCCGCGGCTGCGCCTCAAATGGTCCATCCGCTTAGTCCAATTTTGGCATACTCTTTCCAACATTTCGGCCGGTATCTCACGAATAATGTTGGCAATGTTGGCTTCCAGTGCGTCAATCGAAGCGGGCTTGTCGCTATAGACATTAGCCTTAACATAGCCCCACAAAAAATAGTCTAGAGGCGTTAAATCGCACGATCTGGGCGGCCAATTGACTGGTCCCAAGCGTGAAATAAACTGTTCACCGAACTCGCCTCTCAATTGGTCCATTGTTTCGCGTGCTGTGTGGCATGTGGCACCGTCTTGTTGAAACCACATGTCATGCAAGTCAAGCTCTTCCATTTTGGGCAAAAAAAAGTTTGTTATCATCGCACGGTAGCGCTCACCATTCACAGTAACGTTGTGATTCGCATCATCTTTGAAGAAATACGGCCCAATGATGCCGCCAGCCCATAATCCGCACCAAACGGTTGTTTTTTGTGGATGCATTGGTAGCTCTTGCAATGCTTCTGGCTGCTCTTCACTCCAAATACGGCAGTTTTGCTTGTTCACGTATCCATTCAACCAGAAATGAGCCTCGTCGCTGAACACAATTCTTCGATAAAAAAGTGGATCTTCATTTAACTTTTCAAGAGCCCATTCACCAAATATTTGGCGTTGTGGTAGGTCGTTTGGCTTCAATTCTTGCACCAGCTGTATCTTATAAGGCTTCACACCCAAATCCTTCCGCAAAATTTTCCACGTAGTGGAGTAACAGAGGCCCAATTGCTGCGAACGGCGCCGAATCGATAATTCACGGTCATCACCAACACTGGCCGATACGGCTGCGATATTTTCTTCAGTTCGCACTCTACGTAAGCGTGTTGGTGGTTTAATGTCCAACAATGTAAATTTGGTGCGAAATTTTTTTACAATAGCCCGAATAGAAGCCTCAGTAGGTCGATTAAACTGACCATAAAATGGAAGAAGCGCGCGATGAACTTTCTTAACAGAGCACGCATTTTGGTAATAAAATTCAATAATTTGCAAGCGTTGTTCGTTTGTAAGACGATTCATGATTAAATTATAGACCAAACTGAAGATGTTTGACAGTGACACAAGATACAAAACGTGCGCGAGCTGTCAAAACTAGTGTTGCCAAAAAGATAATAGCAAAAAAAATCACTCGTTACATATATATACTCTGAAACTCTCTACAAAATAGTCGCAATCCCAATTTCGAAAAATCAACATTCTACCATCCATATCTGCTCATAAAATTATTCTTCTACGGTAAAAGCAATAGAAGTTTATACATCCAAAAACTTAACATATATTTCATAAGATTGTGTATGTATGTATATACCCATTAATTCCTAACTTGTTGATAATTTTATCACTTTTTTTAAATATGAAAGCTTTTGTGGATTCTCTAATTGCTTTATTTCTTTACACAATAACAAATATATTTACTGTAGCCGATTTTAACCGCACGATATAAAATTAAAACTGACTAAGTTATTGTCCATCAATTTCCACATATACTGCTACAATAAATACTAGAATCTACCCTAAAGTCTCGATTTAGAATTACAGGTTAATGAGAAATACTATATTATAATTTTTAAATGCTCACCTAAAGAAATGCTATCATCATACACATGTAAGGTTGTTTACGTTACAACATTGGGTACCTGCGTTAAATTGAAAATAAAATCTAAATTTTTTAACCGATTTTTATGGTTTACACCTTTTTTTATTTTTAAGATCTGTAACTGTTAGATAAAATTGCAAGGTGTTGAATATTTCTTTAAATTTTTTTAAATTCCATTTTTAAAATGAAAAAATTACGAATTTTTCAGGAAAAAAATTTTTTTCTCGATTAATTTCGAAATAATTCCAAAACGATGAGACAAAGAAAAATTGTATTTGACTAAAATAAAAAGTTTTATTACATATCTTTTGGTCTTTCACCCTTTAAAATCGGATGACTCGTTCTCGACTTAGGGTGTAATATGTCTACGTACCTGGCTAATTTAGGGGCGAAAAATTGCCACTCCCATAAAAACAAATCTCGATCTGATGGAGGAAAACCGAAAACGGATTTGAGTTTAGTGCATCAAAATCCATATAGTCCACATAGTTTTATTTAAAGGAGCGACAAAAAATTATTTTTTGCAGAGAAGTGTTATCATTATCAGATTTTTTAGAGATATAACTTGTACTGACAAAAACCAGTTTGCATTTCATAAAACCTCCTTAAAAGCAATGCAAAATTGGTTTAAAAAAAATTTTTACATATTCAAAACAGGTTTTAACAGTTCCTTAAAACCCGAGTTTAATAAAACTTTTCATTATCAAGAAAAAAATTAATTATTTTTTTGTGCACTCTGTGCATATTTATTTTATCTTTTTCTTCACCACTTTTTTTCATTTTTTGCGATATTATGGAAAGTGGTATGTCATCGTCTCAAAAGCCTTTTCGACACCTTTAGCATGGTAAAGGAAATAGTGTAGCAAACACTACTTTCCTCATCACCATGCTGCACGCTTAAAATTTTTTCATTGAATTTATTGTCAATGGTAAGCTCACTAGCAAAAGCTTGAAACGTTAAAATTTTTGGTAAACAGAAAATAAAAAACTGAAGGTAGGATCACAATTGTAAAAGAGTTGTCCAAAAAATCGTAAACATTAACCAGTAAAGATTTTGATATGTGTTTTTTAAGTAAAACAGTTTCATAAACAACTGGTAGGAGAATATGATGGTGTAGAATGCAATATGATTTGTTTAACTCAATATGCACTTGGTTGAGTTAAAATGTGAACATATCTTAAGGGTTTTTAGCGGTTTGCAACAACCAACATACACAAAACACTTATTTCTAACGGAGCCAGTTACAGTTGACGGCTGGTATTGTAGGATATTACACGTAAATGAGAGAAGAGAGCAACGAGAAATCAAGCAACAACAATGTTTTTAGTTGAATCGACTGAGAAAACATCTCTAGTGTCAATATCTCTATCATCGTAGAATGCGTTTACTGACACCGGTAGGCTGATTTGTCTTTACAAAAATCTACTAAAACCTTAAACTGTGAAGACTTATCATCACACAAGCCAAGCATTGCGCTTACGAATCTTTTATAAATTATATGTAGAAAACACGTCACCGAGCCGCTTAAATAAACAATGAAATCCTGTGCGAAAGTTGTTGGTATCGCGACATCTAGAAATTCTTGAATCTAGAAATTCAAGAGACTACAAGATCATTTTAAGAAAACTTTATATTTGCAATAATCTATATACTTATTTAAGACCACTCCACGTATTGGTAAGACCCACAATTAACTACTACATTTTATTTCAAGTACAACTCCAGACACTGCGTTGTAGTAAGTCACACTAGGTCTTTGATAGTAAATAAGTTGTTTGCATGAGATACAGTCCTACACTTTCTTTAGCTAGCACAATATCGTAGCATTGTAATTTAAAACTTATAAATATAAACTTTATTAATTCTATTTATAATATTAACTAAACTTGTGATCGCTTTTTACAAAAATATATGTTATTTAATTTTGATCATTCGATATTTATTTAGTAGATTCCAAAGTTTTGGATGTTCTAAAACATTAGAAATTTTTTGGAATGCTCAGCTTAATTCTTTCTTTTGCAAAGTTTTTCCTTTAAAGACAAAAGCGAAATATACGAAAAGAAATGTATTATCCAGTATATATATATATATATATATATATATAGTTGATTTATCTTTATTGACCTTATCAGTTTATTTTAATATTAATCAAGCTTATGGTCGTTTTTTATCAAATTATATTTGATCTAATTTTTATTCGATATTTCGTTAACAGCTTGTTAACATCTTCAAAAAATTAATTGTTATTTCCTGATATATATATATATATATATATATATATATATATAATTTTATTTTTAATTTTTTTATTTTTTTTGACCTGGTTTTTTTAAAACTTGGATACCAATATAGAAAGTCGCAAAATAAAATTTCATGCTTCATTTTTTTCGAAAGACATTTTGGATAGATTTTCTTCACTTAATAAAGAGTTTCCTTTCTTTCACTCTACGCATCAATCACATAGGGGAAAGTTAAATTATGAATCGGAACTTATTTCTAGCAATGAAGTTAGTAGAGTCAAATTACGTTTGGCTATTGTTGCTCAAAAAGCCTTTTACAGAGAAGAATATTAGTCTAACCATCAATAAGCTAGTTAGTACTGTTATCAGTTTTTGCCAAATAGCTAATCAGCACTTAAAAATATTGATTAACTATGTTCGGCAAAAATGCAGCAAAGAGTAGGTTGAATATTTCTTGCTAAAATTTTATGACAACACTGTCACCAACTTGACCAAACTGAGTATAGGGTTTTAGTACATTTTGATAGTAGATTCGAACCCATACAGTTACGACCTTGCATTTTTTTCACTGTTGCACAGTGTTATTTATACTTTTATAGTCTTCTCTAACCAAATCTTCAATATAATAATAATTACCTTTCCCATCAACACTGAATTTGTAATGGAGCTTTAATATTTCATGCTGCAATTTTGTATTTCTACCAGTGCACCATTTTAAAAAGGATTGGATTTTCTTAACGCAATCTAGATCGTTTTTGCGCTTTTTAAAATTTGTTATAAATATTATCTAATTTTACATACATATATAAAAATGCATGGTATGCTTACAAAAACTTTTTTGAACCAAAAAAAAAAAACCTTTTGACGCGCATTCAATTTTGCTCTCGGAAGTATTTTTAGAATAATATATTCCAGATAAAAAACCGAAAATTTCTTTTGGTAACATATTAACAGCCTAAAACTTTTTATAATGTATAAGTTGGGTATATTAGAGAAGTTAGGAAATTGTCTAAATATTAAGAAATTTAAATTAACAAAAAAAAAAAAAGAAACTATTAATAAAACAAATTTTTTCATAGAGAAAGTCAGAGATTTGAACTCAAAACGCTCAGCGCTTCAAGCATAAACATTGCCTGTATGCTACGAACTTGTGTAAGAAATGTAGTAAATTTCTTTATCTATCCTCAATAAGACACTGCTGGCATTACTTTGCAAAAAAAACATGTAAAGTATGTATTTTATACAAAATTTCATTTTTATTTTTTATTGTAGAACATTTTATTTTTTATTTTCGAGCACGCAACCAAAGTAGCTAATTTAGAAATTTTCCGGCTTATTAAGAAGCGCCTTTATTTCAGTGGCAAGAACGTCATATACTAGAACAAAATTCAATTTTTCATGGCCTGTAAAAATTGCCACAAACTCAATTCAGCTATCGCAACTGTTTTGTTTAATAGAATATAATCCAATGACACTGCTCTGCAAAAAACAACTTTTTGTCGCGCCTTTAAATAAAACTATGTGCACTATATGGATTTTGATGCGCTTAACTCGAATCCGTTTTCGGTTTTTTTCCATCAGGTCCAGATTTTTTTATGGGCGTGGCAAATTTTGTCCCCTAAATTAGCCAGGTACGTAGACATATTTCACCTCGGGAAAGAGTCATCCGATTTTAAAAAGTATAACACCAGAAGATGTGTAACAGAATTGTTTTTATTTTAGTCAAATACAGTTTTTCTTTATCTCTTATCGTTTTGGAAATATTCAGATATTAATCGAGAAAATGATATTTTTTCGTGCAAAATTCTTAATTTTTTTCAGATTAAAATTTAAATTAAAAAAAATTTAAAGCTAATCTTCAACACTTTGCACCTTTATCTAATAGTTACAGATCTTGGAAATAAAAAAAGCTATAAACCATAAAAATCGGTTGTAAAATTTAGATTTTATTTTCAATTTGCAGCAGGTACCCAATGTTGTGACTCACTTATTGTCCATCATTTCCACATATACTGATGCAATAAATATTAGAATCTATTCTAATTTTCTCGATTTAGAATTACAGGTTAGTGAAAAATACTATATTATAACTTTTAAATCCAAGATCCATGCAAAATACCGTTGTACTTTAGTTTCTTTACCTGTTCACCTAACGAAATGCTATTGTCACGCATATGAAAGGTTGGTAGCATTACAACATTGGGTACCTGCGGTAAATTGGTGTTTTACTTTTTAAAATCGGATAACTCGTTCCCGAGTTAGGGTGAAATATGTCTACGTACCTGGCTAATTTAGGGGCAAAAAATTGCCACGCCCATAAAAAAAATCTGGACCTGATGGAAAAAACCCGCAAACGGATTCGAGTTTAGCGCATCAAAATCCATATAGTTCACATAGTTTTATTCAAAGGCGGATTTGGCTACTGAGCAGCGTAATCAATCCCTATATAGTGGCCACGCATGCCAACTCCTTATTTAGCCACATTGGCCAAAATCCCTCCAAGAACGTCATACAGTCGAACAAAATTGAACTTGGATGGCCTGTAAAAATTTTCACGAACTCCATTCAGCCATTTTGTTTAATAGAATATACTCCAATAATCAAAAATGATATTATTAAAAATGTTTAAAAATTCATTATATACATATACTATATTTGCTTTATTGGATAAACTTCATTGAAACATACAGTTCTTGGTATTAGAGGCATTGAACGTTTTTATGTGTATTATAACTGTTTCTTATTTCAACGTATTTGAACATGCTGTATGCAAAACTATTTTGGAACTAATCTACCGGTCAGTCTACAAAAAAAATTTCCACAACAAGAATTTTAATTTTTAATTGTCCAGATATCTTTGTTAACAAACACATTTTCCAGAGTGGATACCGCATTTTATATTTAACTCGGTATAATAGATTCCGACAGATTAAGAGGAACCTATGTACCTACTTAGCTTACAAGGTGATTTCTGTTCTGTTTCTTATGGTCTCACCTTTCCTATGTTTTAGACGGTTTTTAAATTTTTTCCTTGAAGCATATGTTTTATCACCACCAGCTACCCTTCTCCGTTGGTATATTACATCTCTGTACCATTGAGCCAAATAAAAATGCCGTGCATAATCCCAAATTAAATTCTCTTCTTGGGCATTGACAGCTAAAAAATCCAAAAGAATTTTTTGGAGAAATTCCGTCCGCTCTTCTTCCGGGTCTAAGTTTATTTCATTCTAAAAAAAATTAAATATTTATGATATTCTTTCTATATATTAATATATAAACAACATACATTGACCATTGGTGGATCTCCTTCCCTTTCTTGTTCCATTTTTATAGATTTTATCATGGAGTCTATTATATTCACTTTACATTGAGATTCGACCGTGTCTTTTCGTAATCGGGATGCGACAATGCCTAGATAATCTAAAGACACTAGGCGAATGCTTTGTTCTATAGTTTTATCTGACACGTATCGTACCAACATTGTTCCTAATAACGATAGTAATAATTCAGATGCCGGCCACTCTGGCTTATTTACAGTCGATAATAAGTCGTGAATGAAATTTTCGAAAAGTGGGCGAAAGTCTGTTTCGTTTGAACGCGATTTGCATTTGTTTAGAAATGTAGTAAGAAAGTTGCCTCCAATACTTATCGCTACATCATACTTTTTTAAAACAATAACATCTACGTTTGGTTTTTTAGTTTTATTTATATCATTATTCTCAGAATTGTTTGATTTTGTGCACTCGGTTATGCAAAGCGAATCAGGTAATATTGTAGAGCACTGAATTAGCTGTAAAACCAAAGCTGTGACCATTTGAATGTTTCCGCCATTATTGGTTAACTTAAATGGACGCAAGTTCCTCTTAGAAGACGGTAGACGATCGATAGATGATAATATATCTCCAAGAATGCTGCTTCTAATTTTATCGTAATGTTCCTTTCGAAAAATCTAAACAAATTAAAAAATTAATTCAAATTAACAAGTGTATATATTAGAGTTGTTAATTATAATTATTTTATTATCGTTCGAATAAAACTTCAAAATTTTTTTTTTTTGGTTCGAACAGTCGAGTAATTTTAAACTTTTATTCGAATATTTGGATTTTGGAACATTAAATACAAACGACTTATTAGTTTAACTTTCTTATTAAAAATAATTAAGCAATCAATTACAAGGAAAAGCAATATTTGTAGCATAAACTAGAGAATATTATTAAAAATGTAATCTTATTAATTTACATACAAATTGCATATATATATATATATATATATATATATATATACATACATATATATATATATATATATATATATAAAAGGGGGTCTTGAAAGAAAAAGTTCGCCGTACACCACTGAATATTGAGCATTGTTGTAAGGTGGTTTAAAAAGAAAACAAAAAAAACAAAAAAAACAAAAAAAAAACAAAAAAACAAACAAACAAAATATATAATAAGAGATATAATAAAAAATTAATTTTTGCAAACACTTTCGACAAAAAAAATCGAAACCGCTTTAAAAAGCCTGTAAGGCGAGACCCTGTGATGTGCATACATTATTTCTTTGAAATTAGTCCCGAAAACATTATTATTTATACGATTTTTGTTTACTTTGTAAACGATTGTTTTGTCACTTTCAATAAAAGAACAAGTGGAAAAGTTTCTTTCACTTAATGTTTGCCGTTGATGACACGGTTAAATTAGCATTGAAAAGCAGATTATTTTCTTGAATTTTTTTTTAAATAACTCAACTCATCTTTAATGTTTCTTATTTTCTTAGTATTTCTAACATTACAGATATAATTGTTATTGAATTCTGAAACTTCGTCTGATTTTTCAGATTCATAATATAAGAAGTTATTATCATACTGTTTTGTTTTAAACTTTGGGGCATATTTAGAAGTTAATATGGCTATGAACATTTCCCGAATTAAAAAAAAAATATATCAATATATTCAATGCTTTACGTGGTTCACAAATTTTGTGGAAAAACAATTTTTTTTTCTAATCTTTTAATTAGGAGATCGAATCCCCACTCAGTCAAGAATATGATGTCGAACGCTTCTGACCCGTACCAGTGGCGGATTGTATTCGTTTTTGTCGGCTTGTCTCAGATGGTAGCATAGATGACTAACTATAATGTGCTTAATCTAGCGCAAATTACTGTCAAAACTCGACGAAAAAACTGTCAAATGCATAGGCAGAATAATGCAAAAATGTTTATGGCTATATTATACTTAAACTCAGTTGTAAAAAATATGTACTTTCGCAGAAACTAGTTTACTATATATACATAATATATAAATACATACATATATAAATGTGTTCAACTTTGAGCAAGTTGATTAGTACCAATTTAGAAAGCAATTTAAAAAAAAATTGGAAAAGAACAAAATTTTTCAACAGTCTGTGCTTGCGGTTAACCACATCTAATTCATTATAAGAATATGCACTTTGATATACATTACCATAAACATAAAACATTTCAATTAATTATTTACATTATTTATAAAATTTTCTATAAAATTGATTTCGGCGTCCATTGCAGCTTCTCTTGTGTGTATCTAAAAATTATTTTCAATAACAAACAACGAACAGTTGGCCACTACAGGAAAGCGCGATCAGTTTCGCTCTATCTGTAGAAAAATTAAATTCAATATATATATATATATATATATATATATATATATATATGTATATATATATATATATATATATATATATATATATATATGTTACTTCAGGTACCGAGGAAGCAGGGTGATGTATTTTAATTTTTTAGTACATAACGGCATCAATTAGCGACCAGTACTAAGGCTCACTTATCATGTGCTTAGGCTAGCGCAGGCGAATGTGAAAATAAATACAATCAAATATGTACAACCATAATTTACTTTGCTAACTTTTCGTTAAGTTTCGTAGAATTTAATTTTTCTACGGATAGAGCGAAACTGATCGCGCTTTCCTGTAGTGGCCAACTGTTCGTTGTTTGTTATTGAAAATAATTTATATATATATATATATATATATATATATATATATACAGGGTGGCTGATGAATATTGCTACATTAAGAAACTCAAATAACTTTTTTTTCAGTGCATGGAATACATTTTTCTTTTATTCATGTTAAAGCTCATTCAATTTTATTAAGTATTGTTTAATTTGTTTTAAAAATAATGGAATTTAAATGCCCCCCCTGCTCGTTGATGCATGTGCGGCATCTTAGCAAAAAGTTGTTCATTACTGCTTGGAGAGTTGAGACAGGAATAGCTGCAATTGTTGCTCGACTGGATTGCTTTAGTTCATTCAAATTTGTTGGTTTTGCTTTGTAAACTTCCTGTTTGCAATAGCCCCACAAGAAAAAGTCAGGAGCAGTAAGGTCAGGCGACCTGGGTGGCCAACGGAATGTGGAGTTTCTGGATATCAGCTTATTGGGAAATTTTCGTCGCAATTCTGTCATAACAGGTTGGCCTATGTAAGGAGGTGCACCATCTTGCTGAAACCACACAGAGTTAAAAGGAATTCTCTTTCGGCGTAATTCTGGATAGAAAAACTCTCTCAACATGCTCAAGTAACGGTCTCCAGTAACCGTAACGGGGTAACCGTTTGTTGGCCATTTGAATTTTATATGGGAATAAATCCAAATCTTTGTGCATAATTGATTGTAATGACTGTCTGCTTATACCCATTTGAGCAGATAAGCTTCTTGTAGAAAGTCTTGAATTGTGTTGTATCGCAGCAGCTACAGCAGCGATTATTTCCTCCGCTCGAACTGAAGGGTTTCGATGGTAAGGTCTTCTGTTGACTGTCCCATGCTCGGAAAAATTGTTTACAAGTCTCATTATGGTCCATCTGCTCGGAGGATTGCCGCCAAATGTGCGCCTATACTCTCTTTGAACCGAAACTACGGACTCCAG
>OY776276.1:76132864-76145364 GCA_963675445.1 Linnaemya vulpina | reverse complement strand
GTAAAAGAGCTTGTAAGTGAAATGGAGCGTGATGGCGTAATTGAGCCATCTTCTGGTCCTTGGAGTTCGCCTGTAGTCTTAGTTAAAAAGAAAGATGGCAGTACTAGATTCTGCGTAGACTACAGGAAGCTCAATGACATAACCAAGAAGGACAGTTATCCGCTCCCCAGGATCGATGACACTTTGGACACGCTAGCTGGTACCAAATGGTTCTCTACGCTGAACTTGCGAAGCGGATATTGGCAAGTGGAGATCGCAGAGAAAGACAAGGAGAAAACTGCCTTCAGCGTCGGCAACGGATTATGGCAGTTCAAAGTTATGCCATTTGGTCTCTGCAATGCTCCGGCCACATTTGAACGCCTAATGGAGAAGGTACTGATAGGACTTCACTGGAAGACATGCTTGGTATATCTCGATGACATAATCGTGATGGGGAAAACTTTTGATGAACACCTCAAAAACATGGCAGAAGTTCTTGAACGAATATCATCAGCTGGATTGAAACTCAGCTTGAAGAAATGTGCATTGTTCTAGAAAGAAGTAAAGTATTTGGGGCATCGTGTTACAGCAGACGGAATCTCAACAGATGAAGATAAAATAAAAGCAGTAAGGGACTGGCATCAACCTAAAAATCTTCATGAATTGCGCAGCTTTTTGGGCCTTTGCACATACTGCAGACGTTTTGTGCCGAATTTTGCCAGTGTAGCTGCAAGCTTGCATGAGCTGACAAAGAAGTCAAGACCATACCATTGGGGCGAGCCACAGGAAAAATCCTTCCAGAAACTCAAAGAATTATTATGTACGTCACCAGTGCTAGCGTATCCCATAGCTGGAGAAAAATTTTTGCTGGATACTGATGCGAGCGGCTATGGCATAGGGGGTGTGCTAGCCCAAGTAGTAAGTGGCACTGAGAAGGTCATAGGGTACTATAGCCGTGTACTCTCAAAACCTAAGAGGAATTACTGTGTGCCACGACGTGAGCTTCTGGCGGTATTGGAATGCATTAAACATTACCATAAGTACCTGTATGGTCAACACTTTACATTAAGGACCGATCATTCTGCACTGAGATGGCTCTTGCAGTTTAAAAATCCTGAGGGGCAACTGGCAAGGTGGATTGAGCGCCTGCAGAGCTACGACTTCAGCATTGAGCATAGAAGGGGCACAAAGCATAACAATGTGGATGCTCTTTCGAGAAGACCGTGCTGTTTAGAGTGTAAACATTGTGTTAGAACCGAGCAAAAGGAAGGCGTTGTGGATGTTCGGCTAATGCACATCGGCCCTGATGAAGACTGGTCAGCGGCACAGAGAGACGACGATATACTAAGGAAAATTATAGCGGCCAAAGAAGAGGACAGACGACCATCCCGGAATGAAATTTCGGCTGAAAGCCCACTCGCCAAATCTTATTGGGCTCAGTGGAACAGCCTTAAGGTAATAAAAGGGTGTTTATACCGCGTATGGGAAAGTGTAGATGGCAAAACAACTTAAAATTTAATAGTTGTGCCATACTCCAAGATAAGTAAAGTTTTACAGGAGTTTCATAATGGACCCAGTGGCGGACATCTTGGAGTAACAAAAACAATTGATAAACTGAAGCAACGTTTTTATTGGGTTGGATGTCAACAAGCCGTAGCTGACTGGATAGCAAACTGCCCACAGTGCATAGCAGCCAAAGGCCCAGTAAGAAGAAGCCGGGGACAGCTGCAACAATACAACTCAGGAGCACCATTCCAGCGGATCGCAATGGATGTAGCAGGTCTCTTTCCCGTCACCGAAGCCGGAAATCGTTATGTACTTGTGGTAATGGACTATTTCAGTAAATGGCCAGAGGTATATGCTATACCTAACCAGGCAGCAAAAACAATTGTAAATGCATTCGTCAACAACTGTGTATGTCGCTATGGTGTCCCAATAGAATTACATTCCGACCAAGGAATGAATTTCGAGTCTGCCATATTCAGGGAAATGTGCGAGTTATATGGAATAAAGAAAACCAGAACGACGCCGCTGCATCCACAGTCTGATGGCATGGTAGAAAGCTTCAATCGCACCTTAGAAGAGTACCTACGGAAAGTAGTAAGCACCCATTAGAGGGATTGGGACGAGCACATCCCCAAATTTTTGATGGCATATAGGTCAGCTGTACACGACTCAACATCGAGAACGCCAGCCAAAATTATCTTCGGGACGGAATTAAAACTACCTGGTGATTTGGAATTTGGTGTTAAGCCAACTGTAGAAGAAGGAGCTATTACGTCCCAGGAGAAGGAGGACTTAAACGAACTGCATGAGTTCGTGCGCAATAGAATCAAGATGGTCAGTAACAAGATGAAGGCTAGGTATGACCGCGCAGCAAACTCGGAGGGATTTATGGAAGGACAATTGGTTTTACTGTATAACCCACAACGGAAGAAAGGATTGTCCCCAAAATTACAGACTCACTGGGATGGCCCGTATAAAGTGTTTAAGAGAGTGAATGACGTTGTATACCGGATACAGAAGCACAATAGCCCAAGGTCGAAAATGAAGATAGTACATCTCGAACGATTGGCGCACTATGGAAGAGGTGATTGTATGCCTATTCGGGTCGAACAGGCTTAAGTGGGCGGGAGTGTTACAAAGATTAGAAATAGATTTAAAATAAACGACAATGTGGCTATATGTACTTTACAGCACTGCCAATTAATCTATAGTTGTCAAAATGTTACAACCCTGGTCAACACTATATAGATAATATTCAAATTAACGGAAATGGAATACTCCAGAATATACAAGATCATTCAAGGCTGTGCCAATAAGAGTAAACAACAACAACAATAAACCTAGCAACATAAATGCTAAGAGATGTTATTCTTAACGATCTTGTATGCAAGTATTCGCTGCTAATAAAGCTAAACAGATTCACAAGTATACACAGCCATATACACGTAGAAGAAACAAAACCACACACTCATCCATACAACCACTCATAGTTACCATAGGCAAAACACACAGAACACTCATACATTCAACCACACATAGTTACCATAAGCAAACCAAACAAGTCAGCATTGTCATGAATACAAACACACACATGCCAAGTAAAATACAACCACCATGCCCAGAACTTTCGCGGGGTTACCAGACGACGTCATGTTTGCTATATAAAGGCGCTGCCAGAGCTCAGCGTTAGTCAGTGTGTATATATATATTCGTATATATATATATATATATATATATATATATATATTCATATATATATATATATATATATATATATATATATACATATATATATATATATATATATATATATATATATATATATAGATCTATACATATATATATATATATATATATATATATATATATAGATCTATACATATATATATATATATATATATATATATATACATATACATATACATATACATATACATATACATATATATATATATATATATATATATATATATATTTATATATATACATATATATATATATATATATATATATATATATATACCTATACATATATATATATATATATATATATATATATATATATATGTATATATATATATATATATATATATATATATATGTATATATATATATATATATATATATATATATATATGTATAGATCTATATATATATATATATATATATATATATGTATATGTATATGTATATGTATATGTATATATATATATATATATATATATGTATATATATATATATATATATATATATATATATATACATATATATATATATATATATATATATATACATATATATATATATATATATATATATATATATATATATATATACATATATATATATATATATATATATATATATATATGTATAGATCTATATATATATATATATATATATATATATATGTATAGATCTATATATATATATATATATATATATATATGTATAGATATATATATATATATATATATATATATATGTATAGATCTATATATATATATATATATATATATATTTATATATATATATATATATATATATATATATATATATATATGCTAGGAGCGCCCCGCGGTTTCACCCACGTAAGTCTACTTCCCGTGGGAATATCGTATTAAAAGTATGCTATGTTTTTGAGAGATATATTCTCTCTAGCTGGAAATATGTATGTGTATAGCCATTAATAATCACGATTTCATATTCACATTTAAATGTAACTTGCATAAGTATAAAAATGCGTTATCAGAGGATATATTGCAAAAATGTATACCTACTAATGGCAAATATTATATTCACCAATTTTACAAAAAAAAAATACAACCTAACAAAAAAAAGTCAGTACAATAGGTAACGAAAAATATTATTTTTTTATATTAAAAAAATTAAATATTTTTTCCTTCTTACTTGACCCTTATCGTTATATTTTGGACAATTTGCACAACATCTTTATAAATTATAGCCTATGTGTTATTCTGATGTATAAGCTAAATTATTGTAAAGTTTCATTAAAATCCATTCGGTAGTTTTTGCGTGAAAGATCTACATCTACACATCCACACACTCACACATCCACACTCACAAACATTCTCATTTATAATATTAGTAGGATATATATATATATATATATATATATATATATATATATATGTATAGATATGTATATATAGTGTCATAAATTTGAATTTTTCGAATTTAATATTTGAGTTTAAGTTTAGAAATTAAAGAAATAGAATAATTAAAAAGTAATAGTTGTTTGCTTCTTTGATTTTTTTTTTACCGATATTTGCACTGCTTCCTCGCGAAGGCAATGTAACGCTAGAATATTTCCGAAGTTTGTAGTATTGGCCTCAGTCCATTCGATGCCTTTATCGAAAATGTTAATGGCTTCAGCCGCATATATCGGGTTTGTGTTTGCTGGTGTTTCGCCATTTTCTTCGTCATCTGATATGGCAACTGTTTTAATATTTCCATTTTTATGCAATCATTAAATAAACAAATCAACTTTGACACGTGAACTTCACTGAATAAGCGGGCACGCTTAAATGAATTTACTACAGCTGTACAAAACAGCTCTTTTGAGTGAGCGCTCTTTTTAGCTCCGCTCACTTTACTGAATTAATTCATTCAGTTGTTTTAGTTCATTCATTAGCTCAGCTGTTTCAGTACTTCATTTTATTTAGTAAAGCTGGATTCACCCATCGTTTCAGAACGATATTGACATGCGACAACATTTCTATTTTTTTGAGAGTATGCTCTGAAGCGATTCACCCACTTCGCGCATTTGTTCTGCAACATCAAGGCTACCATGTGAAATAATTTTGTTAACTATGTGTGTGAGTTTTACAATTGGACAATAACACTATTTATTTAATTTTATTATTAACAATATTCACCAGTTATATATTTTTTAATACAAAACAGATGCTCCGTATTTTATTATATGCACAAACAATACGAAGCAAGTGTGTTGTTATACATAAAAAGTATAAAACAAGTTCTGTATTTTACTATATATATGAACATATAATATGCTGTGGCATCTCAGTTCTACTTCACTTAAGAAATTAAACTTTCTGGCAGCGCAGTTGCAATGTTTGGGAACGTGAATTAAAATTAAACCAATTCAGGCTCCGAAACACGTTACTCTCTTTCGCTCTCTCTCTCACTCTCTAAAACAGAAACGTCAAACTACATATAAAAAAAACATGTTTCCGAACGTGAAATTCGTTCTGAAACCATGGGTGAACCCAGCTTAACTCAGTTGTTTGACTA
This sequence comes from Linnaemya vulpina, assembly GCA_963675445.1. Lineage (NCBI taxonomy): Eukaryota > Metazoa > Arthropoda > Insecta > Diptera > Tachinidae > Linnaemya > Linnaemya vulpina. The sequence continues at coordinate 76,139,601 of OY776276.1, read as the reverse complement.
GCTCAGTTCATTCATTCAATATTCATTCAATATTCATTCAATAGCTCAGTTGTTTCAGTAGCTGGCAACTCTATAAATAAAGAGCACTACATCCCTGTATGCATTAGCACATGTGTGTGAATTGATTCATTTTTTTCGTATGGATTTTGACATACCAACTGAAACATCACTGAAAAGAGCTACTGAAAGAGACAGATCTAATGAATCAACTGAAACAACTGAGCTAAAAACGCTCAATTGAATGAAAGATTCACCTCGCTCAATTGACTGAATGATTCAATTGAATTAATTCACTCAGGAGCCGTACAGCTCTAGAATTTACACTGAGTGTCCATACTGAATAGAACCGTATGTATATGTGAACACTAAAAGAATTCTTACTTTACGGTTTCCCTTAAGTCCTATATTCTTTCATGTTGTTTTTTTCCTTAAGCTATTTTACCTCCCTTAAATTCACTCTATAGAGTCTCATGATTGTTCACTCTATAGAGTAGTCATTGTAAAAATGTTGGTGTCCACCCTAACGCGGTGTTCCTAGCATAGGGGGTTCACTCCACCCAGACAAGATTGTTTATAACTTCAGTAATATTTATTTTAGAGAAAACCCTTATTAACAAATATTCTAGAACTACATCTGATGAACAATGTTGGCCTGTATTAGTTTTCTATAATGTTAATATTTAATCCAGAAAACACTGAATTAAAAAATAACAGCGAAATTTTCACATATCTTCCCATTCTTTGCCTTGTGATTACACTGCTCTGTAAAAAATAATTTTTTGTCTTTCCTTTAAATAAAACTAAGTGCCCCTATATGATATGATAGAATTTTAGTAGCTCTATGTTTAGTGCGAGAGATAGAATTTACCGAGTTTCAGTTTTCATAATAGTAGTTATAAACATATGGTCACGAACGTACGCAAAATATAAGTCAACTTTGGCTGACAGTAGTGAAGTGTAAGAAATCTGCGAAATGGAACGGAATATTCAGAGGCGATTAATTTATTTTAAAAGTGTATTAATGAAAAGATATTAATCCAGTATTTACACAATTAAACATTTCTATTGGTTTTTGTTTAATTGGCTTAAGTACGGGCCGCGAACGTACGTTTTTTCCACATGTTTTTTATTATTATTATCACTATTCATTTTCCCATAAATATTTTCACATTTCCTGAAAAAAGAACTTAAAACGCAATTTATACAGTGTAGTAGCACTTATAAGAAAAAATAGATTATTTTATTTAATATAATATACATATCATGTAATATACATATTATGTATACTAGTTTATTATTTTTTGTTTTTATTGAATATGCCGTTAGAGCTGTGCTTCTTTTAAAGTTTTCATCACAGTATGTAGATATATTATGTTAATTCGACTTCCTCTCCCATTCCACATCAACTTGTGTAGATGTTTTTTTTGTCATTTTAGGGTTCGAAATAGTTCTTAAATAGCCTTTAATAAGTTAATTTTTTTAAATTACTTGGTGATGTCATTTCAGCCTTTTCCATTGCATTTCTAAGATTTTGTTTACACGAATATGCTTCGTGTTTTTCCTCTTGTTGAGCTGCAGTTTTCTTCTTTCGTCGGTATTCTTTCAATCTTAAGCGTCCTTTTTTCTGCATTTCTTCTAAAACTTTAATTTTTTGTTAATGCGAACCGTCGTTTTCGCATCCCCTCAGCAGCTTTTTCAGCAGCATTTTGCTATTTATCACATGTATTACCCATCTACGAAATTAAAGTTACGTTTTAAGCAAATCAGTTCATAATAAAAAAAAAATTACTTGCGGTCGCGAACGTACTAATTTTTGCAAATAAAAAAACCTATTTAACTGTAAGCTAGAAGTTTGGTTTTTTTGTTTACAAATAAGCCGTACCAAACTTAATTAAAATGTATTTTGTCGGGCATCTGGTGACGTTTAATGCAAAGATATTACAATATGATGTTTTCGGTCGCGAACGTACGATTTAAACATAGACTAGATAGAAACAAAGTAAAAGTTAAACGTTAATCGAAGTTTTCTTGTACTACTTACACTCTTCTCTTCTTAACTAATTGCAATAGAGAAATTTTGAAAAAGAGTGCAAACATAACATATGCAAAATAATTAAATATAAAAATGTCTTTGAAAATAATCAAAAGCAAATAATAACATATTCCACTTTCCAGTCCAATTTTCTCAAGTAAAACGGCTGAGATATGCTATGAAACCATCCTATTATAAAAATATCGACTTATTTTTATAATTATAAAGAATAAAACATGGTGATTATCATCATTTTATATAGTGATCCCGGTAGACCATCCGAAAGAAATGCCAATATTTATATTTTAGTCAAATATAATTTGTCTTTATCTCCTCTCGTTTTGGAATTATTCAGAAATTTATGGAGAAAAAATTATTTTTGAAATTCGTAATTTTTTTCAGTTTAAAAATGGAATTTAAAAAAACTTAAAGCATATATTCAACATTTTGCACATTTTTCTGAGAGCTACATATCAATTTATGAAATTGATACTAAAGACGTGCACACGTGAACATACAAGTTTCCGCGAGACTACTTTTGCTGATGGGTATTGATAAGTATTTTTGTATTTGTGTTATGAGTAGGTATTGTTATTCTCTTTTTTGGGTTGGATGTGAGTAAGTAAATTGAGAATGTGTATATTATATTTGCTATCCTATGTTTTCTCGCAAACAAATATAACAGATAATTCAGGTTTTACAATAAGTACTTATTGTAAAGAATGATAGAAAACAGATTACAAAATCAAGCACACAAAATTTTATTCTTCTGCGCAGGTAGGTGAATGATGTCACGAATCTCAAAACATGTGTAGACATAACAGTGAAACATATTATTATTTTCTTAGAAAAATTCTCAATTTATTTTTTTCAATAAATAATTGGGAATATCCAAAAATGTTTTATTGAGGGTATATTCAGAAATAGATTTCCTATATTCCATTTTATTACAAGTAGTTTTCAAAGGGGAAACCCCCTTTAAAAACATGGGAATGTTACAATTATTTTCTAAATTTTTAACTATTTCTTTATATATATATATATATATATATATATATATATATATATATATATATTATAAACTTATTCGACCTTATTTTTCATTAATTTATTAGGTTTATTCAAGCAAAAGGATTATTATTTTTTATTTTTTATATAAAAATTGTGTTTTTATTCCAATATTTCGCTACTTATTTGTGTAGCTTCTTCAGGGATATGTAATTTACAAACAAAAATTATTTGAAATAAAATTTTTCAATTCACAAATGCAAACAAAATATTTTTTGTCAAAACGAAAAAATTAACAATATTACAAATGTAATGTAAGCAAACAAAAATATTTGTATATCCTATAATTTAATTTCCGTGTTTATTTAATAAATATCTATATGTATGAGCAACATTAGCTTTATCTGCCTTAAAATTAATTCTCTTATCTATTGGAACATTAATAATATGTAGCATTTCTAACAAGTATCTACGTTTATAACTATTCTCTGTATTTAAAACTGAGACATTATTAAAATCTGGAAAATGATTAAAAATTTACACAGTGTAGGTAAATAATTTACCTACAGTTTCATACATTCTATGTGCCATTCTATATTTCTTATTATCATAGATTTTAGATTTCTCTAATCTTTCTGACATTTTTGGTACATATGTTAAACATTTATATATTTTTGATGATGAAAACTATTAAATGATGATAACATTATCTCTATATTTCTTTCTGAAATAAAACAGAATAAATCATCAACATATTTTGTTAAAACCTTTGGTTTAACCGATAATTTTTCTATGCAATTATCTATATATATATATATATATATATATATAATATATATATATATATATATATATATATATATATATAATATATATATATATATATATATATATATATATATATATAATATATATATATATATATATATATATATATAATATATATATATATATATATATAATATATATATATATATATATATATATATATATATATATATATAATATATATATATATATATATATATATATATATATAATATATATATATATATATATATATATATATAATATATATATATATATATATATATATATATATATATTATATATATATATATATATATATATATATATATATATATATAATATTTTTATACACATTGTCATTGCACTATTATAATATGAAATTTATTTGTTGGGTGGTTAAGCAATGTCTATATGCATTTCATTGGTGCTTCTTACCAAATCGTCAGTAGACTTCAACCACAGTTTTGCAAAGTTTCAAACTTCTCAATATATATATATATATATATATATATATATATATATAATATATATATATATATATATATATATATATATAATATATATATATATATATATATATATATATATATAATATATATATATATATATATATATATATATAATAGCTTTTTCGATTCCCAGCATATTGGACCCCCAGCGAAAAATAGAACAAAACCACTGTACGACTTGCGATCAACAACATTAGAACGCCAGTCTGCATCAGAGTAGCATTTTAAATCACTTCCATTCTTTGAATAACATAATGATAATTCTTTAAACTATAAATAACGTAAAACATGTTTTGCGGCTATTAAATGTTCTTTGTGCGGATGAGAATTAAACTGAGATAAAATAGAAACCGTGTGAGCAATATCAGGTCTAGTAATTGTAGCTAAATACATCAAACTGCCGATAAGGGATTGATATTCAGTTATATTTATCATATCTTTGCAATATTCTTGATTTTGTTAATATCGTTCCTGCAGAAAACGGTGTTTTAGCTGGTTTACACTCATGCATATTCCATTGTTGTAGCAATTCTTTTATAAAATTTTTCTGATTAATTCTAATACTTCCTCTAGTACTTTCTCTTTCTATTTCCATACCAAGGTAATAATTTGCATAACCTCGATCCACTATTTCCACTTGTAATTTAAGAGTTTCCAATAAATTATCCATAGTTTTGGTAGAAGAACAACCTAATAATAATTTCAAATATAACAAAATAATAATTTCATTGTGATTTCGATATATGAAAACACAACTATCAGTTTTGCATTGAATAAAACCCATTTCAATCAAAATTTTACTTATTTTATGATTCCATTGCCTTCCAGCTTGCTTAAGACCGTGTAAAGATTTTTTTAACTTGCATACTAAATTCTTCTTGCTTTCTTCAATAAACATTTCAGGTTGCTTAATGTAAACTTCATCTGCTAAATCACTGTTTAAATAAGCTGCGACTACATTAACGTGTTTTATTAATAATTCATATTCTACTGCTAATGATAAAATAAGTCGAATGGTAGGATGCCGTATTACAGGTGCATATGTTTCTTTATAATCTTGATCATATTGTTGAAAACATCCTTGTGCAACTAACCTGGCTTTAAATTTTTCAACATTTCCATTAGCTGAACGTTTTCTAGTAAAAATCCATTTTGATCCAATAACATTTTTTCCTATTGGTTTCTCAACAAGTTCCCATGTTCCATTATTAATTAATGAATTATACTCCGTTATCATAGCCTTCTTCCATTTTTTCGATTCACGACTGTTCATTGCTTCTTTCACATTTTTAGGATCACAATCAAAATCATTTATAACATTTAATTGATTATCTTTTTTTAAATATTTTTCGTGGTCTTCCCGGATTTCCAGTTCTTAGTAGTGATGGTCTACCTCTCTTACGTTTACCTTCAGTTTGATTTTCAGATTCATTATCAAATGAATTTTCAAAACCATAAAATTCTGATTCCTCATCACTAATACAATCTTCTTCATTCGTCTGTGTATTACTTTCGATATCTAGATCTGTACTTCTTTCAATATTTTCACCATTTTTTGATTCAACCCATGAGATAAATTTTTATTGTTATTAAATATTGAAAATTCTAAAATGTCATCATAATTAGCATTTTTTTCATAATTTTTCTCATTTACAAACTCGTTTTCAAAAAATTTTACATCTCTGGCAATAACTAACATTTTAGTTTTATCATCGTATAAACGATAACCCTTTGTATTACATTGATAACCAACAAATGAATATATGTTACCTTTCGTATCTAATTTAGAACGATTAGGTTTCTTGTTCAAAACAACAGCTTTGCTTCCAAATATTTTAAAATAAGACACACATGGTTTTCGTCCAGTCCATCTTTCATAAGGGGTAATATTTTCTAACACTTTAGTTGGCGATCGATTTTTAATATATATATATATATATATATATATATATATATATAAATAATAGCTTCAGCCCATAATGATTTCGGTAATTTCGAATCTTCAAGCATACAACGAATCATTTCAACCAGCGTTTTATTTGCCCTTTCTGCTATACCGTTCTGTTGCGGTGTATGGCATACGGTAGTTTCATGCAAAATACCATTTTTCTCCAAAAAATCATTAAAATTTCGATTTACATATTCCTTACCATTATCACTTCTTATACGTTTTACTTTGCAACCAGTTTGTTTTTCAGCCATTGCAAGGTATTGCTTAAACACATCAAAAGCTTCGGATTTACTTTTTAGCATGTAAACTGTAACATAACGGGAATAATCATCTATAAACGTTATAAAATAAGACGCCCCGCCTTGTGATTTAATCCTCATTGTCCACAGATATCTGTATGTATCAATTCCAATAGATTATTTGAGTG
>OY776276.1:76100364-76127864 GCA_963675445.1 Linnaemya vulpina | reverse complement strand
GGGTTGTAACATTTTGACAACTATAGATTAATTGGCAGTGCTGCCAAGTACATATAGCCACATTGTCGTTTTATTTAAATCTATTTCTAATCTTTGTAACACTGCCGCCCACTTAAGCCTGTTCGACCCGAATAGGCATACAATCGAGATGTACTATCTTCATTTTCGACCTTGGGCTATTGTGCTTCTGTATCCGGTATACAACGTCATTCACTCTCTTAATCACTTTATACGGGCCATCCCAGTGAGTCTGTAATTTTGTGGACAATCCTTTCTTCCGTTGTGGGTTATACAGTAAAACCAATTGTCCTTCCATAAATCCCTCCGAGTTTGCTGCGCGGTCATACCTAGCCTTCATCTTGTCACTGACCATCTTGATTCTATAGTGCACGAACTCATGCAGTTCGTTTAAGTCCTCCTTCTCCTGGGACGTAATAGCTCCTTCTTCTACAGTTGGCTTAACACCAAATTCCAAATCACCAGGTAGTTTTAATTCCGTCCCGAAGATAATTTTGGCTGGCGTTCTCGATGTTGAGTCGTGTACAGCTGACCTATATGCCATCAAAAATTTGGGGATGTGCTCGTCCCAATCCCTCTGATGGGTGCTTACTACTTTCCGTAGGTACTCTTCTAAGGTGCGATTGAACCTTTCTACCATGCCATCAGACTGTGGATGCAGCGGCGTCGTTCTGGTTTTCTTTATCCCATACAACTCGCACAGACTCGAAATTCCTTCCTTGGTCGGAATGTAATTCTATTGGGACACCATAGCGACATACCCAGTTGTTGACGAAAGCATTTACAATTGTCTTTGCTTCCTGGTTAGGTATAGCATTTACTGAAATAGTCCATTACATCCATTGCGATCCGCTCGAATGGTGCTCCTGAGTTGTATTGTGGCAGCTGTCCCCGGCTTCTTCTTACTGGGCCTTTGGCTGCTATGCACTGTGGGCAGTTTGCTGTCCACTCAGCTACGGCTTGTTGACAGCCAACCCAATAAAAACGCTGCTTCAGTTTCTCAAGTGTTTTTGTTACTTTAAGATGACCGCCACTGGGACCATTATGAAACTCCTGTAAAACTTTACTTATCTTGGAGTATGGCACAACTATTCAATTTGAAGTTGTTTTGCCATCTACACCTTCCCATACGCGGTATAAACACCCTTTTATTACCTTAAGGCTGTTCTACTGAGCCCAATAAGATTTGGCGAGTGGGCTTTCAGCCGAAATTTCATTCCGGGATGGTCGCCTGTCCTCTTCTTTGGCCGCTATAATTTTCCTTAGTATATCGTCGTCCCTCTGTGCCGCTGACCAGTCTTCATCAGGGCCGATGTGCATTAGCCGAACATCCACAACGCCTTCCTTTTGCTCGTTTCTAACACAATGTTTACACTCTAAACAGCACGGTCTTCTCGAAACAGCATCCGCATTGTTATGCTTTGTGCCCCTTCTATGCTCAATGCTGAAGTCGTAGCTCTGCAGGCGCTCAATCCACCTTGCCAGTTGCCCTTCAGGATTTTTAAACTGCAATAGCCATCTCAGTGCAGAATGATCGGTCCTTAATGTAAAGTGTTGACCTTACAGGTACTTATGGTAATGTTTAATGCATTCCAATACCGCCAGAAGCTCACGTCGTGTCACACAGTAATTCCTCTCAGGTTTTGAGAGTACACGGCTATAGTACCCTATGACCTTCTCAGTGCCACTTACTACTTGGGCTAGCACACCCCCTATGCCATAACCGTTCGCATCAGTATCCAGCACAAATTTTTGCCCAGCTATGGGATACGCTAGCACTGGTGACGTACATAATAATTCTTTGTCAGCTCATGCAGGCTTGCAGCTACACTGACAAAATTTGGCACAAAACGTCTGTAGTATGTACAAAGGCCCAAAAAGCTGCGCAATTCATGAAGATTTTTAGGTTGATGCCAGTCCCTTACTGCTTTTATTTTATCTTCATCTGTTGAGATTCCGTCTGCTGTAACACGATGCCCCAAATACTTTACTTCTTTCTGGAACAATGCACATTTCTTCAAGCTGAGTTTCAATCCAGCTGATGATATCCGTTGAAGAACTTCTGCCATGTTTTTGAGGTATTCATCAAAAGTTAACCCATCACGATTATGTCATCTAGATATACCAAGCATGTCTTCCAGTGAAGTCCTATCAGTACCTTTTCCATTAGGCGTTCAAATGTGGCCGGAGCATTGCAGAGACCAAATGGCATGACTTTGAACTGCCATAATCCGTTACCGACACTGAAGGCAGTTTTCTCCTTGTCTTTCTCTGCAATCTCCACTTGCCAATATCCGCTTCGCAAGTCCAGTGTAGAGAACCATTTGGTACCAGCTAGCGTGTCCAAAGTGTCATCGATTCTGGGGAGCGGATAACTGTCCTTCTTGGTTATGTCATTGAGCTTCCTGTAGTCTACGCAGAATCTAGTACTGCCATCTTTCTATTTAACTAAGACTGCAGGCGAACTCCAAGGACCAGAAGATGGCTCAATTTCGCCATCACGCTCCATTTCACTTACAAGCTCTTTTACTTTATCTCGCTTTGCTAGTTCTACCCTGGCTTTGGCTTCCCATGGCGAAGATACTGGCATGCCTTTTTAGTAATTGTTTTGCTTTATTTCTATCTGTCGCTGATAGACCTGCTACCCATTTCCCTACGTATTCCTCAAATTGTTCACGTTCTTTTGCGGACAAATCAGTAGGCTCTATCTTCTTCTCGAAGTTTATTATTGCATCTGCTGGAGTACACTGGCCAACATCGGAATTTTCTTTGATGACTTTTTCATGGTCTGACAGGTTAAGCACTCTTATAGGGAGTATTCCTCCTTTACTAGTTTTCACTAGAGCTTTCGCTGTTATAAGCTCTCTCTTTAGATCTGCTGGTTCTACAACCCACAACTGATTTTCCTCACAATCACCCTTCATCCGCGCCCATATGACTGTTTCAGACTACGGCGGTAACGTCTGACTCTCAATAGCAAATACTCTTGTTACTTGCGGTTTGCTGTCATATCCAACATCAAGGGGTATTTCCTCATTACGCCAAATCATCAGCGTTTGTCCCATATAGATTATTGCCATGGTTAATCATAAAATCGACTCTAATAATAACCTCATCGACAATAACGGCAACAATAAACACATGTATATATGAATATATATATATATATATATATATATATATATATTCATATATATATATATATATATATATATATATATATATACATATATATATATATATATATATATATATATAAATATATATGAATATATATATATATATATATATATATATATATATATGAATATATATATGAATATATATATATATATATATATATATATATATATATATATGTATATATGAATATATATATATATATATATATATATATGTATATATGAATATATATATATATATATATATATATATATGTATATATGAATATATATATATATATATATATATATATATATATATATATATGTATATATGAATATATATATATATATATATATATATATATATATATATATATATACACACTGACTAACGCTGAGCTCTGGCAGCGTCTTTATATAGCAAAAATGACGTCGTCTGGTAACCTCGCGAAAGTTCTGGGTATGGTGGTTGTATTTTACTTGACATGTGTGTGTTTGTATACATGACAATGCTGACTTGTTTGGTTTGCTTATTTGTGGTTGAATGTATGAGTGTTCTGTGCGTTTTGCCTATGGTAACTATGAGTGGTTGTATGGATGAGTGTGTGGTTTTGTTTCTTCTACGTGCATATGGCTGTGTATACTTGCGAATCTGTTTAGCTTTATTAGCAGCGAATACTTGCATACAAGATCATTAAGAATAACATCTCTTAGCATTTATGATGCTAGGTTTGTTGTTGTTGTGGTTTACTCTTATTGCCACAGCCTTGAATGATCTTGTATATTCTGGACTATTCCATTTCCGTTAATTTGAATATTATCTATATAGTGTTGACAAGGGTTGTAACATTTTGACAACTATAGATTAATTGGCAGTGCTGCCAAGTACATATAGCCACATTGTCGTTTTATTTAAATCTATTTCTAATCTTTGTAACACTGCCGCCCACTTAAGCCTGTTCGACCCGAATAGGCATACAACCGAGATGTACTATCTTCATTTTCGACCTTGGGCTATTGTGCTTCTGTATCCGGTATACAACGTCATTCACTCTCTTAATCACTTTATACGGGCCATCCCAGTGAGTCTGTAATTTTGGGGACAATCCTTCCTTCCGTTGTGGGTTATACAGTAAAACCAATTGTCCTTCCATAAATCCCTCCGAGTTTGCTGCGCGGTCATACCTAGCCTTCATCCTGTCACTGACCATCTTGATTCTATTGTGTACGAACTCATGCAGTTCGTTTAAGTCCTCCTTCTCCTGGGACGTAATAGCTCCTTCTTCTACAGTTGGCTTAACACCAAATTCCAAATCACCAGGTAGTTTTAATTCCGTCCCGAAGATAATTTTGGCTGGCGTTCTCGATGTTGAGTCGTGTACAGCTGACCTATATGCCATCAAAAATTTGGGGATGTGCTCGTCCCAATCCCTCTGATGGGTGCTTACTACTTTCCGTAGGTACTCTTCTAAGGTGCGATTGAACCTTTCTACCATGCCATCAGACTGTGGATGCAGCGGCGTCGTTCTGGTTTTCTTTATCCCATACAACTCGCACATTTCCCTGAATATGGCAGACTCGAAATTCCTTCCTTGGTCGGAATGTAATTCTATTGGGACACCATAGCGACATACCCAGTTGTTGACGAAAGCATTTACAATTGTCTTTGCTTCCTGGTTAGGTATAGCATATACCTCTGGCCATTTACTGAAATAGTACATTACATCCATTTCGATCCGCTCGAATGGTGCTCCTGAGTTGTATTGTTGCAGCTGTCACCGGCTTCTTCTTACTGGGCCTTTGGCTGCTATGCACTGTGGGCAGTTTGCTGTCCAGTCAGCTACGGCTTGTTGACATCCAACCCAATAAAAACGCTGCTTCAGTTTCTCAAGTGTTTTTGTTACTGCAAGATGTCCGCCACTGCGTCCATTATGAAACTCCTGTAAAACTTTACTTATTTTGGAGTATGGCACAACTATTAAATTTAAAGTTGTTTTGCCATCTACACTTTCCCATACGCGGTATAAACACCCTTTTATTACCTTAAGGCTGTTCCGCTGAGCCCAGTAAGATCTGGCGAGTGGGCTTTCAGCCGAAATTTCATTCCGGGATGGTCGTCTGTCCTCTTCTTTGGCCGCAATAATTTTCCTTAGTATATCGTCGTCCCTCTGTGCCGCTGACCAGTCTTCATCAGGGCCGATGTGCATTAGCCGAACATCCACAACGCCTTCCTTTTGCTCGGTTCTAACACAATGTTTACACTCTAAACAGCACGGTCTTCTCGAAAGAGCATCCGCATTATTATGCTTTGTGCCCCTTCTATGCTCAATGCTGAAGTCGTAGCTCTGCAGGCGCTCAATCCACCTTGCCAGTTGCCCTTCAGGATTTTTAAACTGCAATAGCCATCTCAGTGCAGAATGATCGGTCCTTAATGTAAAGTGTTGACCATACAGGTACTTATGGTGATGTTTAATGCATTCCAATACCGCCAGAAGCTCACATCGTGTCACACAGTAATTCCTCTCAGGTTTTGAGAGTACACGGCTTTAGTACCCTATGACCTCCTCAGTGCCACTTACTACTTGGGCTAGCACACCCCCTATGCCATAACCGTTCGCATCAGTATCCAGCACAAATTTTTGCCCAGCTATGGGATACGCTAGCACTGGTGACGTACATAATAATTCTTTGTCAGCTCATGCAGGCTTGCAGCTACACTGACAAAATTTGGCACAAAACGTCTGTAGTATGTACAAAGGCCCAAAAAGCTGCGCAATTCATGAAGATTTTTAGGTTGATGCCAGTCCCTTACTGCTTTTATTTTATCTTCATCTGTTGAGATTCCGTCTGCTGTAACACGATGCCCCAAATACTTTACTTCTTTCTGGAACAATGCACATTTCTTCAAGCTGAGTTTCAATCCAGCTGATGATATCCGTTGAAGAACTTCTGCCATGTTTTTGAGGTATTCATCAAAAGTTTACCCATCACGATTATGTTATCTAGATATACCAAGCATGTCATCCAGTGAAGTCCCATCAGTAACTTCTCCATTAGGCTTTCAAATGTGGCCGGAGCATTGCAGAGACCAAATGGCATGACTTTGAACTGCCATAATCCGTTACCGACACTGAAGGCAGTTTTCTCCTTGTCTTTCTCTGCAATCTCCACTTGCCAATATCCGCTTCGCAAGTCCAGCGTAGAGAACCATTTGGTACCAGCTAGCGTGTCCAAAGTGTCATCGATTCTGGGGAGCGGATAACTGTCCTTCTTGGTTATGTCATTGAGCTTCCTGTAGTATACGCAGAATCTAGTACTGCCATCTTTCTATTTAACTAAGACTGCAGGCGAACTCCAAGGACCAGAAGATGGCTCAATTTCGCCATCACGCTCCATTTCACTTACAAGCTCTTTTACTTTATCTCGCTTTGCTAGTTCTACCCTGGCTTTGGCTTCCCATGGCGAAGATACTGACATGCCTTTTTAGTAATTGTTTGGCTTTATTTCTATCTGTCGCTGATAGACCTGCTACCCATTTCCCTACGTATTCCTCAAATTGTTCACGTTCTTTTGCGGACAAATCAGTAGGCTCTATCTCCTTCTCGAAGTTTATTATTGCATCTGCTGGAGTACACTGGAAAACATCGGAATTTTCTTTGATGACTTTTTCATGGTCTGACAAGTTAAGCACTCTTATAGGGACTATTCCTCCTTTACTAGTTTTCACTAGAGCTGTCGCTGTTATAAGCTCTCTCTTTAGATCTGCTGGTTCTACAACCCACAACTGAGTTTCCTCACAATCTCCCTTCATCTGCGCCCATATGACTGTTTCAGACTACGGCGGTAACGTCTGACTCTCAATAGCAAATACTCTTGTTACTTGCGGTTTGCTGTCATATCCAACATGAAGGGGTATTTCCTCATTATGCCAAATCATCAGCGTTTGTCCCATATATTGATTAATGCTATGGTTAATCATAAAATCGGCTCTAATAATAACCTCATCGACAATAACGGCAACAATAAACACATGTCCCACGTTGATGTTGGCTATAATCACCTTCACTTCAATCTTACCATAGACAGCGGCAGGCTCTCCAGTAGCTGTACGTAGCCGTATATTGCTTAACCGCTCACATTTCCCCTTTACTATATTTGGCCTTATTATTGACTGCGATGCTCCTGTGTCTATGGTAAGTACGTGCTTTTTCCCGTTGATGTGTCCGGTGAGTGAGGTTGCTATTTTTCTGCTGCATCACCGATATGGAAATTGTGGGGCCCTCGTTTGTGAGAGCTAGCTCTTGCCCCTTGGTGGTAGCTCGTTTTAGTTTAACGGGAACTCTTGTGATGTTGTTTTGTTCACCCGTTTGCTGTTTCTTGGTGACGAAACAGATCTACCTCTCTTCCTTGGTGCTTTGCAGCTGCGCTGAAAATGACCGATCTTTCCGCAGTTAAAGCACTTAGGCTTTTCTTTGATAGCATTTTCTGCCAGCAGTTGTCGCATTGCCTCCTTAACGTTAGCAACTAGGTTGTTATCCTCCTCAGAAAAAACCTCCACATTTCACACTTTACATATCTGTGGCTTGAAAACCATCCTTGCAGTCTCTTGAGCCAGCGCAAATGAAACAGTTTCAGCGAAGGTGGATTTCTGCGAAGCGCACACCGCCAGTTTAGCATCAGAGTCGCGAATGCCGTTAATGAAAGCCTCAGTTTTAAAGTGGTCCAGGAACGGGTGACTCTCGCCTGGATATGTGAGCTGCACTAAACGCTCGGTTTCCATTGTGAAATCTTGTAGAGATTCGTTAGGCTTCTGAACTCTACATCGCAATTCCATTCTGTATAAATCGCGCTTGTGCTCACCACCATACTTGCGCTGCAATGCTGCCATTATTTCATTATAGTTGTTTCTGCTGCTTGCTGGCACAGTTTCAAGCTCCTCTGCGGCTGTACCCTTTAAGGACAAAATCAACACTATGGATTTTTCTTCAGCATCCCATCTATTTCTGCTAGCAACCGTCTCGAACTGGAATTTGAAGATGCCTAATGGTACGCTGCCGTCGAAGCATGGCGCTTTTATCCGCGCAGAAACTTCCGCAACTGCTCGTACTAGCCCGCCACTACACTCCAGGTTATGCACTTTGTCCTCTAGAGCATGCAATTTCTCTTCGAACTCCTTTGCATGCAGTTCCAGCCCACCGCATTCTAGATGTTGGACTCGATCCGCCAGCTCTGAGAATTTATTCTCGATAGAGTCCACCCTCCAATTAATGGCTTCAGAAACCTCTACCAGGGTCTCATTCATGGCTTTATTTGACTCCTGTATTTCAGCTACAAGTTTTTCCTGCATCTGCTGATTTTCGGCTACAAGCTTTTCCTGCATCTGCTGAGAGTTCTGTTTTATATCACTTATTTCGGCTACAAGCTTGTCCTGCATCTGCTGAGTTTCGGCTAAAAGCTTTTCACTGTTGACCCTTGATGCCGCCTGTATCTGCTGACAGTTCTGTTTCATTTCCATCATCATAGCGGCGAACATTGAATTGATGTCCATGCTGTTGGTCGTGACAGGAGGGCATACCTGCACATCGTCTTTGTCCTCAAACTCGTATGTCCCGATGTCCATGCCGCGATTCTTAAACTCATCTATTAGCCTCTTCTGCAGTTCAGCCTTGTTACCTGCAGTTGGCAATTCCAGCTCACTGAGCTCCTTTTACAGCTGTTCAACTTTTAGCTCATCAAATTTCATGATTATTTATTTTAATTTTTTAATGTCCTTTTTTTTAAATTGCAATGTCCTTTTAATTATTTTTGCAATCCCACTTCTGACACCAATTGTTACGTTTTTAGACCTTTTCGTAAAAACGGTTTTATTACTTATCCTTCAAGGATTCGTTTTATTGCATCAAATTAAAACACGGACAAATTAGTTTAGAAATATAATGCGGCAACACTTTATTTGTTACTTTATTTACACGAGTATTTGTACTACTCAACACTTAGCGATGTTTACACGTCTATATTTGAAATCACACTGATTCTCGCTGAGCTCTGGCAGCGCCTTTATATAGCAAAAATGACGTCGTCTGGTAACCTCGCGAAATTTCTGGGCTTGGTGGTTGTATTTTACTTGACATGTCTATGTTTGTATACATGACAGTGCTGACTTGTTTGGTTTGCTTATGGTAACTATGTGTGGTTGAATGTATGAGTGTTCTGTGTGTTTTGCCTATGGTAACTATGAGTGGTTGTATGAATGAGTGTGTGGTTTTGTTTCTTCTACGTGTATATGGCTGTGTATACTTGTGAATCTATTTAGCTTTATTAGCAGCGAATACTTGCATACAAGATCATTAAGAATAACATCTCTTAGCATTTATGTTGCTAGGTTTGTTGTTGTTGTGGTTTACTCTTATTGGCACAGCCTCGAATGATCTTGTATATTCTGGAGTATTTCCTTTAATTTGAATATTATCTATATAGTATTGACCAGGGTTGTAACATTTTGACAACTATAGATTAATTGGCAGTGCTTCCCAGTACATATAGCCACATTGTCGTTTTATTTAAATCTATTTCTAATCTTTGTAACAATATATATATATATATATATATATATATATATTTATATATATATATATATATATATATATATATATTTATATATATATATATATATTTATATATATATATATATATATATATTTATATATATATATATATATATATATATATATATATATATATATATATTTATATATATATATATATATATATATATATATTTATATATATATATATATATATATATATATATTTATATATATATATATATATATATATATATATATATTTATATATATATATATATACATCAGTATATATATATATATATATATATATATATATATATAAATATATATATATATATATATATATATAAATATATATAAATATATATATATATATATATATATATATCTATATATATATATTCATATATATATATATATATATATATATATTCATATATATATGTATATATATATATATATATATATATATATATAATAAACTAATTTTTTGACATATTGTCATTGTACTATTATAATATGAAATTTATTTGAATGCATTTCATTGGTGCTCTTTACCAAATCGTCAGTAGACTTCAACCACAGTTTTGCAAAGTTTCAAACTTCTCAACTTATTAAAAGACTTCCAAAAACCATCTGAGAATTATGTTAAATAAATTAACTATAAATATATATATATATTATATATATAAATATATAAATATATATATATATATATATATATATATATATAAATATATATATATATATATATATATATATATAAATGTATGCATGTATGTATGTATAAATCTGTATATATAGATATATGCAGATATATATGAATATATATATATATATATATATATATATGTATATATATATATATATATATATATATATATATATGTATATATATATATATATATATATATATATATATATATATATATATGTATATATATATATATATATATATATATATATATATATATACATATATATATATATATATATATATATATATAATAAACTAATTTTTTGACATATTGTCATTGTACTATTATAATATGAAATTTATTTGAATGCATTTCATTGGTGCTCTTTACCAAATCGTCAGTAGACTTCAACCACAGTTTTGCAAAGTTTCAAACTTCTCAACTTATTAAAAGACTTCCAAAAACCATCTGAGAATTATGTTAAATAAATTAACTATAAATATATATATATTATATATATAAATATATAAATATATATATATATATATATATATATATATAAATATATATAAATATATATATATATATATATATATATATATAAATGTATGCATGTATGTATGTATAAATCTGTATATATAGATATATGCAGATATATATGAATATATATATATATATATATATATATATATGTATATATATATATATATATATATATATATATATATGTATATATATATATATATATATATATATATATATATGTGTATATATATATATATATATATATATATATATATGTATATATATATATATATATATATATATATAGAAAAAAATTTAAATAAAACGACAATGTGGCTATATGTACTTGGCAGCACTGCCAATTAATCCGTAGTTGTTAAAATGTTACAACCCTGGTCAACACAATATGGATAATATTCAAATTAACGGAAATGGAATACTCCGGAATATACAAGATCATTAGAGGCTGTGCCAATAATAAGTGCAAATAACAACAAAAAAAACCTAGCAACATAAATGCTAAGTGTTTAGTAGTACAAATACTCGTGTTAATAAAGTAATAAATAAAGTGGTGCAGCATTATACTTCTAAAATTAATTTGTCTGTGTTTTAATTTGATGCAATTAAACGAATCCTTGAAGGATAAGTAAAAACCCCGTTTTTACGAAAAGGTCTAAAAACGTAATTGTTGTCAGAAGTGGGATTGCAAAAATAATTAAAAGGACATTGCAATTTAAGGGGGGAAAAAAGGACATCAAAAAAAATTTAAATAAATAATCATGAAATTTTATGAGCTAAAAGTTGAACAGCTGAAAAAGGAGCTCAGTAAGCTGGAATTGCCAACTGCAGGTAACAAGGCTGAACTGCAGAAGAGGCTGATAGATGATTTTAGGAATCGCGGCAGGGACATCGGGACATACGAGTTTGAGGACAAAGACGATGTGCAGGTATGCCCTCCTGCCAAGACCAGCAGCATGGACATAAATTCAATGTTCGCTGCTATGATGATCGAAATAAAACAAAACTCTCAGCAGATGCAGGAAGCATCAAGGATCAGCAGTCACAAGCTTGTAGCCGAAATAAGTGAAATAAACAAAACTCTCAGCAGATGCAGGACAAGCTTGTAGCCGAAATAACTGAAATAAAACAGAACTCTCAGCAGATACAGAAGTCAAATAAAGCCACGAACGAGATCCTGGTAGAGGTTTCTAAAGACATTAACAGGAGGATGGATTCTATTGAGAATAAATTCTCAGAGCTGGCGGATAAAGTCCAACATCTAGAAAGCGGTGGCCTGGAACAGCATGCAAAGGAGTTCGAAGAGAAATTGCAGGCTCTAGAGGACAAAATGCATAACCTGGAGTGTAGTGGCGGGCCAGTACGAGCAGTTGCGGAAGTTTCTGCGCGGATAAAAGCGCCATGCTTCGACGGCAGCGTACCATTAGGCATCTTCAAATTCCAGTTCGAGACGGTTGCTAGCAGGAATGGATGGGATGCTGAAGAAAAGGCCATAGAGTTGATCTTGTCCTTAAAGGGTACAGCCGCAGAGGTACTTGAGACTGTGCCAGTAAGCAGCAGAAACATTTATAATGAAATAATGGCAGCATTGCAGCGCAAGTATGGTGGTGAACACAAGCGCGATTTATACAGAATGGAATTGCGATGTAGAGTTCAGAAGCCTAACGAATCTCTACAAGATTTCACAATGGAAACCGAGCGTTTAGTGCAGCTCACATATCCAGGCGAGAGTCACCCGTTCCTGGACCACTTTAAAACTGAGGCTTTCATTAACGGCATTCGCGACTCTGATGCTAAACTGGCGGTGTGCGCTTCGCAGAAATCCACTTTCGCTGAAACTGTTTCATTTGCGCTGGCTCAAGAGACTGCAAGGATGGTTTTCAAGCCACAGATATGTAAGGTACGGAATGTGGAGGTTTTTTCTGAGGAGGATAACAACCTAGTTGCTAACGTTAAGGAGGCAATGCGACAACTGCTGGCAGAGAAGGCTATCAAAGAAAAGCCTAAGTGCTTTAACTGCGGAAAGATCGGTCATTTTCAGCGCAGCTGCAAAGCACCAAGGAAGAGAGGTAGATCTGTTTCGTCACCAAGAAACAGCAAACGGGTGAACAAACCAACATCACAAGAGTTCCCGTTAAACTAAAACGAGCTAGCACTAAGGGGCAAGAGCTAGCTCTCACAAACGAAGGCCCCACAATCTCCATATCGGTGATGCAGCAGAAAAATAGCAACCTCACTGCGTCCGGACACATCAACGGGAAAAAGCACGTACTTACCATAGACACAGGAGCATCGCAGTCAATAATAAGGCCCGATATAGTAAAGGGGAAATGTGAGAGGTTAAGCAATATACGGCTACGTACAGCTACTGGAGAGCCTGCCGCTGTCTATGGTAAAATTGAAGTGAAGGTGATTATAGCCAACATCAACGTGAGACATGTGTTTATTGTTGCCGTTATTGTCGATGAGGTTATTATTAGAGTCGATTTTATGATTAACCATAGCATTAATCTATATATGGGACAAACGCTGATGATTTGGCGTAATGAGGAAATACCCCTTGATGTTGGATATGACAGCAAACCGCAAGTAACAAGAGTATTTGCTATTGAGAGTCAGACGTTACCGCCGTAGTCTGAAACAGTCATATGGGCGCGGATGAAGGGAGATTGTGAGGAAAATCAGTTGTGGGTTGTAGAACCAGCAGATCTAAAGAAAGAGCTTTTAACAGCGAAAGCTCCAGTGAGAACTAGTAAAGGAGGAATAGTCCCTATAAGAGTGCTTAACTTGTCAGACCATGAAAAAGTCATCAAAGAAAATTCCGATGTTGGCCAGTGTACTCCAACAGATGCAATAATAAACTTCGAGAAGAAGATACAGCCTACTGATTTGTCCGCAAAAGAACGTGAACAATTTGAGGAATACTTAGGGTAATGGGTAGCAGGTCTATCAGCGACAGATAGAAATAAAGCCAAACAATTACTAAAAAGGCATGCCAGTATCTTCGCCATGGGAAGCCAAAGCCAGGGTAGAACTAGCAAAGCGAGATAAAGTAAAAGCGCTTGTAAGTGAAATGGAGCGTGATGGCGAAATTGAGCCATCTTCTGGTCCTTGGAGTTCGCCTGCAGTCTTAGTTAAATAGAAAGATGGCAGTACTAGATTCTGCGTAGACTACAGGAAGCTCAATGACATAACCAAGAAGGACAGTTATCCGCTCCCCAGAATAAATGACACTTTGGACACGCTAGCTGGTACCAAATGATTCTCTACGCTGGACTTGCGAAGCGGATATTGGCAAGTGGAGATTGCAGAGAAAGACAAGGAGAAAACTGCCTTCAGTGTCGGTAACGGATTATGGCAGTTCAAAGTCATGCCATTTGGTCTCTGCAATGCTCCGGCCACATTTGAACGCCTTATGGAGAAGGTACTGATAGGACTTCACTGGAAGACGTGCTTGGTATATCTAGATGACATAATCGTGATGGGGAAAACTTTTGATGAATACCTCAAAAACATGGCAGAAGTTTTTCAACGGATATCATCAGCTGGATTAAAACTCAGCTTGAAGAAATGTGCATTGTTCCAGAAAGAAGTAAAGTATTTGGGGCATCGTGTTACAGCAGACGGAATCTCAACAGATGAAGATAAAATAAAAGCAGTAAGGAACTGGCATCAACCTAAAAATATTCATGAATTGCGCAGCTTTTTGGGCCTTTGTACATACTACAGACGTTATGTGCCAAATTTTGTCAGTGTAGCTGCAAGCCTGCATGAGCTGACAAAGAATTATTATGTACGTCACCAGTGCTAGCGTATCCCATAGCTGGGCAAAAATTTGTGCTGGATACTGATGCGAACGGTTATGGCATAGGAGGTGTGCTAGCCCAAGTAGTAAGTGGCACTGAGAAGGGCATAGGGTACTATAGCCGTGTACTCTCAAAACCTGAGAGGAATTACTGTGTGACACGACGTGAGCTTCTGGTGGTATTGGAATGCATTAAACATTACCATAAGTACCTGTATGGTCAACACTTTACATTAAGGACCGATCATTCTGCACTGAGATGGCTATTGCAGTTTAAAAATCCTGAAGGGCAACTGGCAAGGTGGATTGAGCGCCTGCAGAGCTACGACTTCAGCATTGAGCATAGAAGGGGCACAAAACATAACAATGCGGATGCTCTTTCGAGAAGACCGTGCTGTTTAGAGTGTAAACATTGTGTTAGAAACGAGCAAAAGGAAGGCGTTGTGGATGTTCGTCTAATGCACATCGGCCCTGATGAAGACTGGTCAGCGGCACAGAGGGACGACGATATACTAAGGAAAATTATAGCGGCCAAAGAAGAGGACAGACGACCATCCCGGAATGAAATTTCGGCTGAAAGCCCACTCGCCAAATCTTATTGGGCTCAGTAGAACAGCCTTAAGGTAATAAAAGGGTGTTTATACCGCGTATGGGAAAGTGTAGATGGCAAAACAACTTCAAATTTAATAGTTGCGCCATACTCCAAGATAAGTAAAGTTTTACAGGAGTTTCATAATGGACCCAGTGGCGGTCATCTTGGAGTAACAAAAACACTTGAGAAACTGAAGCAGCGTTTTTATTGGGTTGGATGTCAACAAGCCGTAGCCGACTGGATAGCAAACTGCCCACAGTGCATAGCAGCCAAAGGCCCAGTAAGAAGAAGCCGGGGACAGCTACAACAATACAACTCAGGAGCACCATTCGAGCGGATCGCAATGTATATAGCAGGTCCCTTTCCCGTCACTGAAGCCGGAAATCGTTATGTACTTGTGGTAATGGACTATTTCAGTAAATGGCCAGAGGTATATGCTATGCCTAACCAGGAAGCAAAGACAATTGTAAATGCATTCGTCAACAACTGGGTATGTCGCTAGTGTGTCGCAATAGAATTACATTCCGACCAAGGAAGGAATTTCGAGTCTGCCATATTCAGGGAAATGTGCGAGTTACATGGGATAAAGAAAACCAGAACGACGCCGTTGCATCCACAGTCTGATGGCATGGTAGAAAGGTTCAATCGCACCTTAGAAGAGTACCTACGAAAAGTAGTGAGCAACCATCAGAGGGATTAGGACGAGCACATCCCCAAATTTTTGATGGCATATAGGTCAGCTGTACACACTCAACATCGAGAACGCCAGCCAAAATTATCTTCGGGACGGAATTAAAACTACCTGGTTATTTGGAATTTGGTGTTAACTTAACGAACTGCATGAGTTCGTGCGTAATAGAATCAAGATGGTCAGTGACAAGATGAAGGCCAGGTATGACCGCGCAGCAAATTCGGAGGGATTTATGCAAGGACAATTGGTTTTACTTTATAAGCCACAACGGAAGAAAGGATTGTCCCCAAAATTGCAGACTCACTGGGATGGCCCGTATAAAGTGATTAAGAGAGTGAATGACGTTGTATACCGGATACAGAAGTATAATAGCCCAAGGTCGAAAATGAAGATAGTATATCTCGACACTATGGAAGAGGTGATTGTATGCCTATTCGGGTCGAACAGGCTTAAGTAGGCGGCAGTGCACAAAGATTAGAAATAGATTTAAATAAAACGACAATGTCAATGGCAGCACTGCCAATTTATCTCTAGTTGTCAAAATGTTACAATCCTGGTCAAAGCAATATAGATAATATTCAAATTAACGGAAATAGAATACTCCAGAATATACAAGATCATTCGAGGCTGTGCCAATAATAAGTGTAAACAACAACAACGAAAAACCTAGCAACTTAAATGCTAAGAGATATTATTCTTAATGATCGTGTATGCAATTATTCGCTGCTAATAAAGCTAAACAGGTTCACAAGTATACACAGCCATATACACATAGGAGAAGAAGAAACAAAACCACACAACACACAGAACACTCATCCATACAACCACTAGGCATACAATCACCTCTTCTATAGTGCGCCAATCGTTCGAGATGTACTATCTTCATTTTCGACCTTGGGCTATTATGCTTCTGTATCCGGTATACAACGTCATCCACTCTCTTAATCACTTTATACGGGCCATCCTAGTGAGTCTGTAATTTTGGGGACAATCCTTTCTTCCGTTGTGGGTCATAAAGTAGAACCAATTGTCCTTCCATAAATCCCTCTGAATTTGCTGCGCGGTCATACCTAGCCTTCATCTTGTCACTGACCATCTTGATTCCATTACGCTCATGCAGTTCGTTTAAGTCTTTCTTCTCTTGGGACGTAATAGCTCCTTCTTCTGCAGTTGGCTTAACACCAAATTCCAAATCACCAGGTAGTTTTAATTCCGTCCCGAAGATAATTTTGGCTGGTGTTCTCGATGTTGAGTCGTGTACAGCTAACCTATATGCCATAAAAAATTTGGGGATGTGCTCGTCCCAATCCCTCTGATGGTTGCTTACTACTTTTCGTAGGTACTCTTCTAAGGTGCGATTGAACCTTTCTGCCATGCCATCAGACTGTGGTTGCAACGGCGTCGTTCTGGTTTTCTTTATCCCATATAACTCGCACATTTCCCTGAATATGGCAGAATCGAAATTCCTTCCTTGGTCGGAATGTAATTCTATTGCGACACCATAGCGACATACCCAGTTGTTGACGAATGCATTTACAATTGTCTTTGCTTCCTGGTTAGGCATAGCATATACCTCTGGCCATTTACTGAAATAGTCCATTACCACAAGTACATAACGAGTTCCGGCTTCAGTGACGGGAAAGGGACCTGCTATACACATTGCGATCCGCTCGAATGGTGCTCCTGAGTTGTATTGTTGTAGCTGTCCCCGGCTTCTTCTTACTGGGACTTTGGCTGCTATGCACTGTGGGCAGTTTGCTATCCAGTCGGCTACGGCTTGTTGACATCCAACCCAATAAAAACGCTGCTTCAGTTTCTCAAGGTTTTTTGTTACTCCAAGATGACCGCCACTAGGTCCATTATGAAACTCCTGTAAAACTTTACTTATCTTGGAGTATGGCACAACTATTAAATTTGAAGTTGTTTTGCCATCTACACTTTCTCATACGCGGTATAAACACCCTTTTATTACCTTGAGGCTGTTCCACTGAGCCCAATAAGATTTGGCGAGTGGGCTTTCAGCCGAAATTTCATTCCGGGATGGTCGTCTGTCCTCCTCTTTAGCCGCTATAA
This sequence comes from Linnaemya vulpina, assembly GCA_963675445.1. Lineage (NCBI taxonomy): Eukaryota > Metazoa > Arthropoda > Insecta > Diptera > Tachinidae > Linnaemya > Linnaemya vulpina. The sequence goes on along the minus strand of OY776276.1, from coordinate 76,109,693 downwards.
TTTTCCTTAGTATGCCGTCGTCCCTCTGTGCCGCTGACCAGTCTTCATCAGGGCCGATGTGCATTAGACGAACATCCACAACGCCTTCCTTTTGTTCGGTTCTAACACAATGTTTACACTCTAAACAGCAGGGTCTTCTCGAAAGAGCATCTGCATTGTTATGCTTTGTGCCCCTTCTATGCTCAATGCTGAAGTCGTAGCTCTGTAGGCGCTCAATCTACCTTGCCAGTTGCTTTTCAGGATTTTTAAACTGCAATAGCCATCTCAGTGCCGAATGATCGGTCCTTAATGTAAATTGTTGACCATACAGGTACTTATGGTAATGTTTAATGCATTCCAAAACCGCCAGAAGCTCACGTCGTGTCACACAGTAGTTCCTCTCAGGTTTTGAGAATACACGGCTATAGTAACCTATGACCTTCTCAGTGCCATTAACTACTTGGGATAGCACACCCCCTATGCCATAACCGTTCGCATCAGTATCCAGCACAAATTTTTGCCCAGCTATGGGATACGCTAGCACTGGTTACGTACATAATAATTCTTTGTCAGCTCATGCAGGCTTGCAGCTATACTGACAAAATTTGGCACAAAACGTCTGTAGTATGTACAAAGGCCCAAAAAGCTGCGCAATTCATGAAGATTTTTAGGTTGATGCCAGTCCCTTACTGCTTTTATTTTATCTTCATCTGTTGATATTCCGTCTGCTGTAACACGATGCCCCAAATACTTTACTTCTTTCTGGAACAATGCACATTTCTTCAAGCTGAGTTTCAATCCAGCTGATGATATCCGTTAAAGAACTTCTGCCATGTTTTTGAGGTATTCATCAAAAGTCTTCCCCATCACGATTATGTCATCTAGATATACCAAGCATTTCTTCCAGTGAAGTCCTATCAGTACCTTCTCCATTAGGCGTTCAAATGTGGCCATGCTCCATTGCAGAGACCAAACGGCATGACTTTGAACTGCCAGAATCCGTTACCGACACTGAAGGCAGTTTTCTCCTTGTCTTTCTCTGCAATCTCCATTTCGCAAGTCCAGCGTAGAGAACCATTTGGTACCAGCTAGCGTGTCCAAGGTGTCATCGATTCTGGGGAGCGGATAACTGTCCTTCTTGGTTTGGTCATTGAGCTTCCTGTAGTCTACGCAGAATCTAGTACTGCCATCTTTCTATTTAACTAAGACTGCAGGCGAACTCCAAGGACCAGAAGATGGCTCAATTACGCCATCACGCTCCATTTCACTTACAAGCTCTTTTACTTTATCTCGTTTTGCTAGGGGTACGCTTCTGGGTGGCTGTTTAATCGGCCTAGCTTCGCCTATGTTAATTTCATGTTTAATCAATGCAGTTCTACCCTGGCTTTGGCTTCCCATGGCGAAGATACTGGCATGCCTTTTTAGTAATTGTTTGGCGTTATTTCTATCTTTCGCTGATAGACCTGCTTCCCATTTCCCTACGTATTCCTCAAATTGTTCACGATCTTTTGCGGACAAGTCGGTAGGCTATATCTTCTTCTCGAAGTTTATTATTGCATCTGCTGGAGTACACTGGCCAACATCGGAATTTTCTTTGATGACTTTTTCATGGTCTGACAAGTTAAACACTTTTATAGGGACTATTCCTCCTTTACTAGTTTTCACTAGAGCTTTCGCTGTTATAAGCTCTCTCTTTAGATCTGCTGGTTCTACAACCCACAACTGATTGTGCTCACAATCTTCCTTCATCCGCGCCCATATGACTGTTTCAGACTACGGAGGTAACGTCTGACTCTCAATAGCAAATACTCTCGTTACTTGCTGTTTGCTGTCATATCCAACATCCAGGAGTATTTCCACATTACGCTAAATCATCAGCTGATGTCCCATATATAGATTAATTCCATGGTTAATCATTAAATCGGCTCCAATAATAACCTCATAGACTATATCGGCAACAATAAACACATGTCCCACGTTGATGTTGGCTATAGTCACCTTCACTTCAATCTTACCATAGACAGTGGCGAGATCTCCAGTAGCTGTACGTAGCCGTATACTGCTTAACCGCTCGCATTTCCCCTTTACTATATCGGGCCTTATTATTGACTGCGATGCCCCTGTGTCTATGGTAAGTACAAGCTTTTTCCCGTTGATGTGCCCGGACGCAGTGAGGTTGCTATTTTTCTGCTGCATCACTGATATGGAGATTGTGGGGCCCTCGTTTGTGAGAGCTAGCTCTTGCCCTTCAGTAATAGCTCGTTTTAGTTTAACGGGGCCTCATGTGATGTTGTTTGGTTCACCCGTTTGCTGTTTCTTGGTGGCGAAACAGATCTACCTCTCTTCCTTGGTGCTTTGCAGCTGCGCTGAAAATGACCGATCTTTCCACAGTTAAAGCACTTAGACTTTTCTTTGATAGCATTTTCTGCCAGCAGTTGTCGCATTGCCTCCTTAACGCTAGCGACTATGTTGTTATCCTCCTCAGACAAAACCTTCACATTCCGCACTTTACATATCTGTGGCTTGAAAACCATCCTTGCAGTCTCTTGAGCCAGCGCAAATGAAACATTTTCAGCGAAAGTGGATTTCTGCGTAGCGCACACCGCCAGCTTAACATCAGAGTCGCGAATGCCGTTAACGAAAGCCTCAGTTTTAAACTGGTCCAGGAACGGGTGACTCTCACCTGGATATGTGAGCTGCACTAAACGCTCGATTTCCATTGCGAAATCTTGTAGATTCGTTAGGCTTCTAAACTCTACATCACAATTCCATACTGTATAAATCGCGCTTGTGTTCACCACAATACTTGCGCTGCAATGCTGCCATTATTTCATTATAGTTGTTTCTGCTGCTTGCTGGCACAGTTTCAAGCTCCTGTGCGGCTGTACCCTTTAAGGACAAAATCAACACTATGGATTTTTCTTCAGCATCCCATCCATTTCTGCTAGCAACCGTCTCGAACTGGAATTTGAAGATGCCTAATGGTACGCTGCCGTCGAAGCATGGCGCTTTTATCCGCGCAGAAACCTCCGCAACTGCTCGTACTGGCCTGCCGCTACACTCCAGGTTATTCACTTTGTCCTCTAGAGCATGCAATTTCTCTTCGGACTCCTTTGCATACTCCTCCAGCTCTGAGAATTTATTCTCAATAGAATCCACCCTCCTGTTAATGGCTACAGAAACCTCTACCAGGGCCTCATTCGTGGCCTTATTTGACTCCTGTGTTTCGGCTACAAGCTTTTCCTGCATCTGCTGAGAGTTCTGTTTTATTTCAGTTATTTCGGCTACAAGCTTGTCCCTGTTGATCATTGATGCCTCCTGCATCTGCTGAGAGTTTTGTTTTATTTCAGTTATTTCGGCAACAAGCTTGTCCTGCATCTACTGAGAGTTTTGTTTTATTTCACTTATTTCGGCTACAAGCTTGTCACTGCTGACTCTTGATGCCTCCTGCATCTGCTGAGAGTTTTGTTTTATTTCACTTATTTCGGCTACAAGCTTTTTCTGCATCTGCTGAGAGTTCTGTTTTATTTGGATCATCATAGCAGCGAACATTGAATTTATGTCCATGCTGCTGGTCGTGGCAGGAGGGCATACCTGCACATCGTCTTTGTCCTCAAACTCGTATGTCCCGATGTTCATTCCGCGATTCTTAAACTCATCTATCAGCCTCTTCTGCAGTTTAGCCTTGTTACCTGCAGTTATCAATTCCAGCTTGCTGAGCTCCTTTTTCAGCTGTTCAACTTTTAACTCATCAAATTTCATGATTATTTATTTAAATTTTTTTTTAATGTCCTTTTTTTTTCTTAAATTGCAATGTCCTTTTAATTATTTTTGCAATCCCACTTCTGACACCAATTGTTACGTTTTTACACCTTTTCGTAAAAACGGTTTTATTACTTATCCTTCAAGGATTCGTTTTATTGCATCAAATTAAAACACCGACAAATTAAATTTAGAAATATAATGCGGCAACATTTTATTTATTACTTTATTTATACGAGTATTTGTACTATTCAACACTTAGCGATGTTAACACGTCTATATTTGGAATCACACTAACTCGCTAAACTGTGGCAGCGCCTTTATATAGCAAAAATTACGTCGTCTAGTAACTTCTGGTCATGGTGGTTGTACTTTACTTAACATGTAGCTATATACGTGTGTTTGTATACATGACAATGCTGACTTATGTGTTTTGCTTATGGTGACTATGTGTGGTTGCATGTATGAGTGTTCTATGTGTTTTGTCTATGCTAACTATGAGTGGTTGTATGGATGAGTGTTCTGTGTGTTGTGTGGTTTTGTTTCTTCTATGTGTATATGGCTGTGTATACTTGTGAAACTGTTTAGCTTTATTAGCAGCGAATACTTGCATACAAGATCATTAAGAATAACATCTCTTAGCATTTATGTTGCTAGGTTTTTCGTTGTTGTTGTTTACACTTATTATTGGCACAGCCTCGAATGATCGTGTATATTCTGGAGTATTCCATTTCCGTTAATTTGAATATTATCTATATTGTATTGACCAGTGTTGTAAGATTTTGACAACTAGAGATAAATTGGCAGTGCTGCCAAGTACATATAGCCACATTGTCTTTTTAAATCTATTTCTAATCTTTGTAACTATATATTTAAATATATATTATAGTGATCGTTACTTTTTCGTATTTTTATTTGGCAAACCCCTTGCAAAAATTCCATATTAGAAAAAAACAATATATAAAAAAATTTAGACCGTTTGCATAATTATTGGGCGTGCCTTGAACTCACAAATTTTGTTTCCTAAAAATTGTATTTTTTTTTCTCTATATGGCTCGCTTTAATTGTTCATAACTTCAGTAATATTTACTATATTAATATTTTTATAGGCTAATTGTTCTAACTTAGTTAAAATCTCAGAAAGACATGATGATAAATATTCCTAGGCACAAAGGAAGTCAACATCAGTTTTATTTAACTTACACAGCAGAGCAGAACAGCTGTTTTCGAAAGTCGCTACACTTTCATCTTCAGTGCTCATGTGTATATTGTGTTTATCACCACTGTTTAAGTGGCTTAGTTGAATGTGATAACAGTTTTCTATTTACACAAATTTTATTGTGAAAAACAATCCGAGAACTGTATCAACCTGATGTTAACACTTGTGTGTTACGATACCTGTGTTACCGTTTGATTATTTTCTTCATGTCCCATTTTTCTGAATTTTTTGTTCCATTATACATTAAGTTGAATAAAACTGATGTTGACTTCCTTTGTGCCTAGGAATATTTATCATCATGTCTTTCTGAGATATTAACTAAGTTAGAACAATTAGCCTATAAAAATATTAATGTAGCAAAAATAAAATGTTCATAAAATAAACAAATCACAGTAATATTTATTTTAGAGAAAAATATTCTAGGATTACATCACATGAACAATGTTGGTCTGTACTAGTTTTCTTTAATGTTAATATTTAATCCAGGATACACCGAATTAAAAAATAACAGCGAAATTTTCACATATCTTCGCATTCTTTGCCTTGTGTTTACACTGCTCTGTAAAAAATCATTTTTTGTCTTTCCTTTAAATAAAACTATGTGGCCTATATGATATGATAGAATTTTAGTAGCTCTATGTTTATTGCGAGAGATAGAATTTACCGAGTTGCAGTTTTCATAATAGTAGTTATAAACATGTGGTCACGAACGTACGCAAAATATAAGTCAACTTTGGCTGACAGTAGTGAAGTGTAAAAATCGAAATGGAACGGAATATTCAGAGGCGATTAATTTATTTTAAAAGTGTATTCATGAAAAGATATTAATCCAATAAAACATTTCTATTGGTTTTTGTTTAATTGGCTTAAGTACCGGCCGCGAACGTACGTTTTTTCCACATGTTTTTTATTATTATTATCATTATTCATTTTCCCATAAATATTTTCACATTTCACATTTACAGTGTAGTAGCACTTATAAGAAAAAATAGATTATTTTATTTAATATAATATACATATCATGTAATATACATATTATGTATACTAGTTTATTATTTTTTGTTTTTATTGAATATGCCGTTAGAGCTGTGCTTCTTTTAAAGTTTTCATCACAGTATGTAGATATATTATGGTAATTCAACTTCCTCTCCCATTCCACATCAACTTGTGTAGATGTTTTTTTTGTCATTTTAGGGTTCGAAATATTTCTTAAATAGCCTTTAATAAGTTAATTTTTTTAAATTACTTGGTGATATCCTTTCTGCCTTTTCCATTGCATTTCTAAGATTTTGTTTACACGAATACGCTTCGTGTTTTTCTTCCTGCTGAGCTGCAGTTTTCTTCTTTCGTCGGTATTCTTTCAATCTTGCGCGTCCTTTTTTCTGCATTTCTTCTAAAACTTTAATTTTTTGTTAATGCGAACCGTGGTTTTCGCATCCCCTCATCAGCTTTTTCAGCAGCATTTTGATATTTATCACATGTATTACCCATCTACGAAATTAAAGTTACGTTTTAAGCAAATCAGTTCATAATAACAAAAATTACTTGCGTTCGCGAACGTACGAATTTTTGCAAATAAAAAAACCTATTTAACTGTAAGCTAGAAATTTGTTTTTTTTTTGTTTACAAATAAGCGATACTAAACTTAATTAAAATGTATTTTGTCGGCCATCTTTTGACGTTTAATGCAAAGATATTACAATAATATGCTGTTTTCGGTCGCGACCGTACGATTAAAGCATAGACTAGATAAAAACAAAATAAAAGTTAAACGTTAATCGAAGTTTTTTTGTACTACTTACACTCTTCTCTTCTTACCTAATTATAATAGAGAAATTTTGAAAGAGTGCAAACATAACATATTTTTTATATGTAAAATAATTATATATAAAAATGTCTTTGAAAATAATAAAATGAAAATAACATATTTCACTTTCCAGTCCAATTTTCTCAAGTAAAACAGCTGAGACATGCTATGAAACCATCCTATTATAAAAATAGACTTATTTTTATAATTATAAACAGTAAAATATGGTGATTATCATCATTTTATATTTTGATCCCGGTAGACCATTCGGAGGAAATGCAAATCATACATACCTCCACATGGACTTTACACTGCACATCTTCTATGTGATAAAATGTAAATTAGGCAACACCCACAGAGATTATAGTAGCCAATAAGTGTTAGTTGTAAAGCCCTATAAAATAAACTAATGCCCCTCTGATTACTTCAATGATCCCTGACATCTTATTTTATATATTTTGGTAACGCTATGGATTTGTTCACAACGGCTATTTTAGTGAGAATTGTTGGAAAATATGGCTTTTGGTCGGCCTTGCATCACTAGCGGACTTAATGATTGTAATGCAAAAGGGAAGTTTTTTTTTACCAATAATATGGATAAATTCAGTGCCTACAACTAGCACCTACAAACTTGAGTTCCTTATTAGTTTTTCAATACTTTATGGTTTTGTAATGTATAATCGGATTTTATGTTTGTGTTGTTCAAATTTCAAATTTCACATCTAAATCATAGATATGGTATCTGCTCTCAGTTTCGCTACTTTTTCTTGCTGAAACAGTGCACGGGATGCAATATGTTGTTATCATTCGGTTGTCAAACAATCCGGGTAGCCCCATACTACTTCATGTTTAGATTTGAAATCGTAAGCTGCCAAAATTAGCTACCGAATTTTGAAAAAAAATCAGATGTTTCCAGATCCGGCGAACTTCAGGGACATTAAAATTTCTAATGGCGATCACTTAGTCTCATACCATTTTCTCTAACCCTATGACCAAGATACGACATCAACAAGGCATAGCTTTAACTACCTCATTCATAATTTGAAAAAAAAAAATTTCTCTAATGATAACCCATGCGAACTAAAATAGTTGTTCCCGAAGAGTTGCGCTTTGAATATAGACGATACTCTTCATTTTTCGTTTCAACAAGCACAATCCCGTACGCTTGCCTTGTATTTGACAACTATAATATGTCATTTTCAAGAATTTCATTGATTATACTCAAAGCAATTGGACATTTGGAGAATGCAATGCGGTATGGTTTTATAAACACGGTGTGTAGGAGATCAATTGAATTTCCATTCTAGATGTTCGTATCGTGTTTTCAATTTTAAGTCACAAGAGAAAGTGGTTATAACCACTTGACAGCTTACTTAGCTAAATGGGACAACAATTCTATTTTATACAGATTTCATTGAGATGGAATCCGATAACTATATCGTACCGATGGTAAGATACTTGAAATCGTTGTGTTGGCTTTTGGTTATTTCTTTTATGTCCTAGTTTCTCAATTATCAGCACATTCGAACATTAATTGAACTTAAGATGACAATAAACAGTTTAATAAAAAAAGTTGCAATTATAAACACAAAAGTTTCTTACACATAATTTACACGAAGACTTTTTGAAGTCTATTTTTCGACGTCATTTTTGTTTTGATAGTTAACGGGGTAGAGAAGAAAGAGGGGTAGAAAAAATGACTCGATTTCTGTTTTCTATGGTTTTTTGTGTACCCTTCACAAAAAAGTGAAAGGGTATATTTAGGTTTGTCATTCCGTTTGTAATTTCTTCGGTATTAATATGCGACCATATAAAGTATGTATATTCTGGATCCTTATGAATAGCGATGACGATTGAGCGCTGTCCGTCTGTCTGTACGTGAAATCGGGTTTCCCAAGCCCCCAGAAGAGCTAGAGACTTCATTCTTAAACCTAAATATAACTTAAATAAAAATATTTTATGTCTCATTAAGAGTTACGTTGGTAAAAAAAACCAAACAAAAAATTTAATAAATTTTAGCTTCCAGATATGGGAAATTGAAATATTTTATACATAAAAGTAACAAAACAGCAACTAACGTCGTTTATTTTTACTAATTAAACTATTTTTTAATATAGGAAAAACAAAATTCGTATCAAATATTTAAAATAAATCAAAATTTCGATTCCAGGTTTGGATATTTGCAATATTTTGTATCACATGAAAATTACCAAAATGGTTACAAATTTGCAGTTTTGCTTAAATAAAACCGCTTTACACATTATGAAGATTAGTATTGGTGCAAAATTTTGAATATTTGTTATGTATAAAATAGCCAAAAAATTCAACTGAAGTTGTTTTTTATTCGCTTACTGAAACTATTTTATTAATTAGAAAGCACAGAATTGGTACTTAAATATATATATATATATATATATATATATATATGTGTGTGTATGTATATAATGCCAGAAGTACGCTGGTGAAGGGTATATAAGATTCGGCACAGCCGAATCGGTATATCTAAAACAGATATACCGATTGAAAAATAAAAATCAAAATCAATAAAAAAAATTTGACATG
>OY776276.1:76092864-76095364 GCA_963675445.1 Linnaemya vulpina | reverse complement strand
TGAGACTGTGCCAGTAAGCTGCAGAAACAACTACAATGAAATAATGGCAGCATTGCAGCGCAAGTATGGTGGTGAGCACAAGCGCGATTTGTATAGAATGGAATTGCGATGTAGAGTTCAGAAGCCTAACGAATCTCTACAAGATTTCGCAATGGAAATCGAGCGTTTAGTGCAGCTCACATATCCAGGTGAGAGTCACCCGTTCCTGGACCATTTTAAAACTGAGGCTTTCGTTAAAGGCATTCGCGACTCTGATGTTAAACTGGCGGTGTGCGCTACGCAGAAATCCACTTTCGCTGAAACTGTGTCATTTGCGCTGGCTCAAGAGACTGCCAGGATGGTTTTCAAGCCACAGATATGTAAAGTGCGGCATGTGGAGGTTTTGTCTGAGGAGGATAACAACCTAGTGGCTAGCGTTAAGGAGGCAATGCGACAACTGCTGGCAGAGAAGGCTATCAAAGAAAAGCGTAAGTGCTTTAACTGCGGAAAAATCGGTCATTTTCAGCGCAGCTGCAAAGCACAAAGGAAGAGAGGTATATCTGTTTCGCCACCAAGAAACAGCAAACGGGTGAACCAAACAACATCCCAAGAGTCCCCGTTAAACTAAAACGAGCTAGCACTAAGGGGCAAGAGCTAGCTCTCACAAACGAGGGCCCCACAATCTCCATATCAGTGATGCAGCAGAAAAATAGCAACCTCACTGCGTCCGGACACATCAATGGGGAAAAGCACGTACTTACCATAGACACAGGGGCATCGCAGTCAATAATAAGGCCCGATATAGTAAAGGGGAAGTGCGAGCGGTTAAGCAATATACAGGTACGTACAGCTACTGGAGAGCCTGCCACTGTCTATGGTAAGATTGAAGTGAAGGTGACTATAGCCAACATCAGCGTGAGACATGTTTTTATTGTTGCCGATATTGTCGATGAGGTTATTATTGGAGCCGATTTTATGATTAATCATGGCATTAATCTACATATGGGACAACAGCTGATGATTTGGCGTAATGTGGAAATACTCCTTGATGTTGGATATGACAACAAACCGCAAGTAACAAGAGTATTTGCTATTGAGAGTCAGACAATACCGCCGCAGTCTGAAACAGTCATATGGGCGCGGATGAAGGGAGATTGTGAGGACAATCGGTTGTGGGTTGTAGAACCGGCAGATCTAAAGAGAGAGCTTATAACAGCGAAAGCTCTAGTGAAAACTAGTGCAGGAGGAATAGTCCCTATAAGAGTGCTTAACTTGTCAGACCATGAAAAAGTCATCAAAGAAAATTCCGATGTTGGCCAGTGTACTCAAGCAGAGGCAATAATAAACTGCGAGAAGAAGATAGAGCCTACTAACAATTTGAGGAATACGTAGAGAAATGGGTAGCAGGTCTATCAGCGACAGATAAAAATAAAGCCAAACAGTTACTAAAAAGGCATGCCAGTATCTTCGCCATGGGAAGCCAAAGCCAGGGTAGAACTGCATTGGTTAAACATGAAATTAACACAGGCGAAGCTAGGCCGATTAAACAGCCACCCAGAAGCGTACCCCTAGCAAAGCGAGATAAAGTAAAAGAGCTTGTAAGTGAAATGGAGCGTGATGGCGTAATTGAGCCATCTTCTGGTCCTTGGAGTTCGCCTGTAGTCTTAGTTAAAAATAAAGATGGCAGTACTAGATTCTGCGTAGACTACAGGAAGCTCAATGACATAACCAAGAAGGACAGTTATCCGCTCCCCAGGATCGATGACACTTTGGACACGCTAGCTGGTACCAAATGGTTCTCTACGCTGGACTTGCGAAGCGGATATTGGCAAGTGGAGATCGCAGAGAAAGACAAGGAGAAAACTGCCTTCAGCGTCGGCAACGGATTATGGCAGTTCAAAGTTATGCCATTTGGTCTCTGCAATGCTCCGGCCACATTTGAACGCCTAATGGAGAAGGTACTGATAGGACTTCACTGGAAGACATGCTTGGTATATCTCGATGACATAATCGTGATGGGGAAAACTTTTGATGAACACCTCAAAAACATGGCAGAAGTTCTTGAACGAATATCATCAGCTGGATTGAAACTCAGCTTGAAGAAATGTGCATTGTTCTAGAAAGAAGTAAAGTATTTGGGGCATCGTGTTACAGCAGACGGAATCTCAACAGATGAAGATAAAATAAAAGCAGTAAGGGACTGGCATCAACCTAAAAATCTTCATGAATTGCGCAGCTTTTTGGGCCTTTGCACATACTACAGACGTTTTGTGCCGAATTTTGCCAGTGTAGCTGCAAGCCTGCATGAGCTGACAAAGAAGTCGAGACCATACTATTGGGGCGAGCCACAGGAAAATGCATTCCAGAAACTCAAAGAATTATTATGTACGTCACCAGTGCTAGCGTATCCCATAGCTAGAGAAAAATTTGTGCTGGATACTGATGCGAGCGGCTATGGCATAGGGGGTGTGCTATCCCAAGTAGTAAATGGCATTGAGAAGGTCATAGGGTACTATAGCCG
>OY776276.1:76077864-76080364 GCA_963675445.1 Linnaemya vulpina | reverse complement strand
TTTAGTCGATAGTGGTGCTGACGTCTCAGTATTACCTCTTTCTGTAAAAGCGCAAGGTATTCGTCCTACATCCATAACACTTTTTGCTGCAAATGGTTCGTCAATCAAAGTAATAGGTGAACAAAAATTGAGGTTAGACCTAGGACTAAAACGAAATTTTTGTTGGTCATTTGTTGTTGCTGATGTGACAACACCAATAATTGGGTCTGACTTTATCAAACATCAGGACTTGTTAATCGATTTACGGCGCAATAAACTAATAGACAACGTCACCGGACACGATTTACAGCTAAAATTGCCATCGACAACAGAGGTTGCAGCAATCGAAACATTCAGCTCAGTCAATCCGTTCGCAAATCTTTTGCACGAATTTAACGACATCACGGTACTTGCGCCTTATGGTTCGGAAACTAAATCGTCAATTTTTCACCGAATTGAAACGACTGGTCAACCCACATTTTGTCGTCCTCGACGATTGCCACCGGAGAAGCTGGCTGCAGCCAAGAAGGAATTTGATTTTCTCTCTGAGGTTGGAATTTGTCAACCCTCTAAAAGCAATTGGAGCAGCCCCTTGCATCTAGTTAAGAAAAGTGATGGTACGTGGAGACCCTGTGGCGACTACCGCGCATTAAATGCCAAAACTTTACCGGATCGCTATCCTCTACCATACTTAACAGACTTTACGATCAATTTACAAGGTAAGAAGTACTTTTCAAAATTAGACCTACAGAAAGCATTCCACCAAATTCCAATACACCCTGACGACGTACCAAAAACGGCAATAAGTACCCCCTTCGGCTTATTTGAGTTCAATTATATGACATTCGGCCTACGAAACGCTGCGCAGACTTTTCAACGAATTATAAACGAAGTCTTCAGAGGTCTCGATTTTGTATTCCCGTATATTGATGACATTTTTGTTGCTTCCGCCACCTTAGACCAACACCTTCAAGACCTTCGTGTAGTATTTCAACGACTTCGTGAAAATTCTTTAGCCATAAACTTCAACAAATGTGAGTTTGGCAAATCAGAATTAGTTTTCCTTGGACACCTTGTCACCCCCGAAGGCATTCGACCATCACCGGAGAAAGTCGCCGTAATCAAAGAATACAAAAAGCCCGTTAATGCGCAAGAGCTAAAGAGATTCATCGGAATGATGAACTTTTATAGAAAGTTCCTGCCAAAATGCATTCGCTACCAAGCAGTTTTACAACAAATGATTACCGGCAACAAAAAGAACGATACAACCCCTTTAGTTTGGACATCAAATACTGAAGCAGCATTTGAACAATGTAAAACTGAGTTGTCTGAAGCCACTTTATTAGCTCATCCCATATCTGGCGCCGAATTATGCGTTTATGTTGATGCATCCGACATTGCCGTAGGTGCGGCCCTCCACCAAAAAGTTGATCATGTTATGAAACCGATGGCATTTTATTCTAAGAAGCTGACGCCAACGCAGCAGAAGTATTCTACTTACGACAGAGAGTTAGCTGCCATCTATCAGGCTGTATGCCATTTTCGTTATGCCATAGAAGGTCGATCATGCTACATAGTTACGGATCATCGTCCGTTAATTTTTGCCTTCAAACAAAAAATGGAAAAAGCATCACCACGCCGTTTGAGACAACTTGACTTTATAAGTCAGTTTACTACTGACATACGTCACATTCCTGGTAGAGACAATGCAACAGCTGATTCTCTATCAAGAATCCAATCTGTCCAGCAAACCTTAAATTACTCGGATTTAGTGGCAGCACAGAAAAATGATGAAGAATTACAAGATTGTGTGCGATACCTCAACCTCACATGTTCGACCTTACGTCCCCAAGAATTTGCGGCAGAAAATTTTACATTCGTTACACAACCTAGCTCATCCTGGAGTACGTGCAACAACTTTTCTAGTCAAATCAAAATTTTGTTGGCCAGGTATAAAAAAAGATATCGCTACTTTTGTTAAAACTTGCTTACCCTGTCAACGATCCAAAACGCAACGCCATACCCAATCAACGCCCGTGATGTACGAGCTACCACAAGAACGTTTTTCGCATATCAACATCGATATCGTGGGACCATTTCAATTGTGCGAAGGTCAGCGATATTGCTTGACTATCATCGACAGGTTTACACGATGGCCGGAAGCGATCCCGATACCCGACATGTCCGCTGAGACGACAGCGAAAGCTTTGGTAACTCATTGGATATCGAGATTTGGAGTCCCGAAGCGAATCACGTCTGATAGAGGTAGACAATTTGAATCCCTTGTTTTTGCTGAGCTAGTGCAAACAATTGGTGCGACACACTTGCGGACAACGTCATATCACCCGCAAGCAAATGGTTTGATAGAGAGGTGGCACAGAACGCTAAAGTCAGCCATATTATGTCACGATTCATCTAAATGGGTTTATCATCTTCCAACAATTCTTCTAGGCCTTCGAGTGGTATACAAGCCTGATATACAAGCATCTCCCGCAGAACTGGTTTACGGCACAACCTTGAA
>OY776276.1:76060364-76065364 GCA_963675445.1 Linnaemya vulpina | reverse complement strand
ACAATTCAATTGAGATTTTGTTTTTCATTTTGCCTTATAAATATTTTCATTGTTATCCAAGGGATTTCTAATTGTATAAAGGTATGGAAAAATAAAATAGAGTCGTATCGAATAAAAGTTGTTTGTTGGGTTTGGTTTGTATAAGTTTCATAGCCTGCTACACTTATTATAATGTGATTTTTTGAAATTGTTTGTGATTTTTATAGTTAATTTATTTAACATAATACTCAGATGGTTTTTGGAAGTCTTTTAATAAGTTGAGAAGTTTGAAACTTTGCAAAACTGTGGTTGAAGTCTACTGACGATTTGGTAAGAAGCGCCAATGAAATGCATATAGACATTGCTTAACCACCCAACATATAAACTTCATATTATAATAGTACAAGGACAATATGTCAAAAAATTAGTTTATTAACAATTCAATTGAGATTTTATTTTTCATTTTGCCTTATAAATACTTTCATTGTTATCCAAGGGATTTCTAATTGTATAAAGGTATGGAAAAATAAAATAGAGTCGTATCGAATAAAAGTTGTTTGTTGGGTTTGGTTTGTATAAGTTTCATAGCCTGCTACACTTATTATAATGTGATTTTTTGAAATTGTTTGTGAATTTTTATAGTTAATTTATTTAACATAATTCTCAGATGGTTTTTGGAAGTCTTTTAATAAGTTGAGAAGTTTGAAACTTTGCAAAACTGTGGTTGAAGTCTACTGACGATTTGGTAAGAAGCGCCAATGAAATGCATAGACATTGCTTAACCACCCAACAAATAAATTTCATATTATATATATATATATATATATATATATATATATATATATTTAAATATATATATATATATATATATATATATATATATATACATAAATATATATATATATATATATATATATATATATATATAAATATATATATATATATATATATATATATATATATATATGTATATATATAAATATATATATATATAAATATATATATATATAAATATATATATATATATATATATATATATATATATATGTATATCTATATATACACCAATACCTCGTTTTGCGACGTTTCGTTTTGCGACATTTCGCATTGCGTCGAAAAAAAATTTTGCATCATTTCAGATTACGACGAAAAAAATTTCACATTGCGACGTACATGCATATAAAGAAAATCGACGCTTAAAGGAATTTTTGAAAAAAAATACCTACAAAGAACCAATGGTTCTATATGCCGTTTTGTTTGTTGTTATTCACACTAACATCTATATATGTACATACATACAAAAAACGTTTGATATCTATGTCCAAAAAAGGGAATCCCCTATTTTGATGTTCGTTAACATTTCAATGTGAGTAATTTACGTTTTGTTTTCAGTTTGATGAAAGCTCTTGTAACGACAAGTGTTATTTTTGTAGGTAGTGAAAAAAAATTTATAACAAAACCAAATTTTTTATTTTGGAATCTGTTTGCGTAAGTTGAAATTATTTTTTGTAGCTTCAACTGGTCATCTTAATTCTTTTATTCGGTAGGATAGTAATCATGAGTGGAAAAGTGGAAAAAAAGAAACCGAGAAAGTCAATAACGCTGGAAACTAAATTAAACATTTTAAGACGTTTTGAAGCAGGAGAGCGACCTATTAATATAGCTAAAGCACTTGGACTAGCAGAATCAAGCGTAAAAACAATAAGAGATCGTGACGGCAGTAAAATTAAAGAAATCGCAGCAGCTGCTTCTGTCTCAGATGCGAAAAAAATAACACGCGCAAGAGACTTTCTATTAGTGAAAATGGACTCCTTACTTTCTATATGGATTGAAAAACAAAACCATGACCAAGTTCCACTAACTAAGAGCATAATTCAAGAAAAAGCTAAAAAATTGTATGAAGATATTGAAAAAAAATCATGGTCTAATAATTTGGAACACGACGGCATCGCTGAGGAAAGGCAACCAAAGTTTTAACCAGTCAAGGCTTGTTTGAAAGATTTAAAGCACGATACAACCTTCATAATTTAAAACTAAAAGGTGAAGCAGCTAGTGCAGATAGTGTTGCAGCTGCAAAATTCCCAGATGTTTTAAAAGCCATTATCCATATCGAAGGACTTACTTCTCAGCAAGTTTTCAACGTTGACGAGACGAGATTGTTTTGGAAAAGGCTCCCGAGCAGAACATATATTCTGCTCCAGGACGTAAGCCAATCAAAAATAGGCTCACTCTTCTGCTGGGCGGAAACGCTGAAGGAGATTTCAAATTCAAACCATTTCTTATTCATACTGCAGAAAATCCTAGAGCAATGAAAGGCGTTAATAAAAAAAAATCTACCCGTACATTGGCGATCCAATAAGAAAGCGTGGATGACGTCTGAAATGTTTAAAAACTTTATTTGTGAATGTGCTATTCCTGAAATAAAATCCTATTGCTCTAAAAAAAACTTGGATTTTAAGGCTTTGATCATCGTTGATAATGCCCCCAGTCATCCTATTTACATTGATGATTTGTCAGACAATCTGAAATTTTTAGTTATGCCACCAAACACCACTTCACTCATCCAACCAATGGATCAAGGGGTAATTTCAGTGTTTAAAAGCTATTATCTTAGAAGAACATTCAAACAGCTTATAATCGCTATTGATGATTCTGAAAAGAATAGCACTACTATTCCAGAATTTTGGAAAACATTTAATGTACTGGATGCAATCAACAACATTTCAGAATCATGGAATGAAGTTACACCCTATTGTATGAATGGTGTATGGCGGAAAATATGGCCAGAATGCATTCATAAAAACCTTGACTCTAGTCATATTTCAGATCTTGTTGACACATCTGCAGTTTGTACTGAAATTGTAAATCTGGCAAAGGAAAATGAATTTGAGGGAATGGACGAAGATGGTGTGAAAGAGATTATTACAGCACAGAATGATATATATATAGTAATTTAATAGATTTGGATATTGAATTGGCGTATAAAGAGAATCCAACAGAAAATTTAATTGAAACTCCTGAACCAAAAATTCTAACATCAAAACAAATTAGCAAAGCAATGTCCCTACTTGACGAAGCAGCTTCTATTTTTATACAAAATGACCCTGACGAAGAAAGAAGTTCAAAAGTGGCACGATCCTTAACTGATTGCGTAAGTTCATACAAGGAGATTTACTTGCAACAAAAGAAGAAAACCATCCAGCAAACTTTGGAAAAATATTTGCAGCCAGTATCATCTACATCCACACATCCTGCATCATCCAATCATTAAAAATCTAGATTATTTAAAAATTTTTTTTAGTCTTAATGAATTTTTGTTTTTTGAATTGTTATGTTTTTTAATTTTAATGAATTTGTTTTTTTTTTAATTAAAAAAAAAAACTTGAAATATGTTAATTTTTATTTTATTTTTAATAATTCCTTTAATTTTTTAAGTTTTCATTTCTTATAATATTAAATAAATTTATAAAAAACTAAAAATTACTTTGTTTTTAGTAAAATAATCGATTTGATTTAGAATTGGAACGTATCTTTAATATTTCAGTGCAATTCCATACAAAAGGGTTACTCGAATTGCGACGTTTTATTAGTGTATATATATATATATATATATATATACATATATATATATATATATATATATATATATATATTTATTTATTAATATATATATATATATATATATATATATATATTTATTAATATATATATATATATATATATATATAAATAAATAAATAAATAAATATATATATATATATATATATATATATATATATATATAAATAAATAAATATATATATATATATATATATATATATATATATATAAATAAATATATATATGTATATATATATATATATATATATATATATATATATAAATAAATAAATATATATATGTATATATATATATATATATATATATATATATATACATATACATCGGAATTTTCTTTGATGACTTTTTCATGGTCTGACAAGTTAAGCACTCTTATAGGGACTATTCCTCCTTTACTAGTTTTCACTAGAGCTTTCGCTGTTATAAGCTCTCTCTTTAGATCTGCCGGTTCTACAACCCACAACCGATTGTCCTCACAATCTCCCTTCATCCGTGCCCATATGACTGTTTCAGACTGCGGCGGTAACGTCTGACTCTCAATAGCAAATACTCTTGTTACTTGCGGTTTGTTGTCATATCCAACATCAAGAGGTATTTCCACATTACGCCAAATCATCAGCTGTTGTCCCATATGTATATTAATGCCATGATTAATCATAAAATCGGCTCCAATAATAACCTCATCGACAATATCGGCAACAATAAACACATGTCTCACGTTGATGTTGGCTATAGTCACCTTCACTTCAATCTTACCATAGACAGTGGCAGGCTCTCTAGTAGCTGTACGTAGCCGTATATTGCTTAACCGCTCGCATTTCCCCTTTACTATATCGGGCCTTATTATTGACTGCGATGCCCCTGTGTCTATAAAAGTACGTGTTTTTCCCCGTTGATGTGTCCGGACGCATTGAGGTTGCTATTTTTCTGCTGCATCACTGATATTGATGATTGTGGGGCCCTCGTTTGTGAGAGCTAGCTCTTGCCCCTTAGTGCTAGCTCGTTTTAGTTTAACGGGGACTCTTGTGATGTTGTTTGGTTCACCCGTTTGCTGTTTCTTGGTGGCGAAACAGATCTACCTCTCTTCCTTTGTGCTTTGCAGCTGCGCTGAAAATGACCGATCTTTCCGCAGTTAAAGCACTTAGGATTTTCTTTGATATCACTTTCTGCCAGCAGTTGTCGCATTGCCTCCTTAAAGCTGGCAATTAGGTTGTTATCCTCCTCAGACAAAACCTCCACATTCCGCACTTTAAATGTCTTCCTTGATGCTTTGCAGGTGCGCTGAAAATGACCGATCTTTCCGCAGTTAAAGCACTTAGGCTTTTCTTTGATAGCCTTCTCTGCCAGCAGTTGTCGCATTGCCTCCTTAACGCTAGCCACTAGGTTGTTATCCTCCTCAG